>JAMKCH010035671.1:0-59936 GCA_023653785.1 Ophioderma brevispina
ATCCGGCCTTTCTCTAAAACTTGCCTGGGGCATTGAAAGAGGAAAGAAACTTAACAATAAATATAAAAAACTGCAAAAAATAAAAAAAATAGTCACAAGAATTGAACCAATATCCAGCAGATTCCAGCTTGTGATTGAATTGTACTTAACCTTTGGAATTTTAACTTTTAAGCAATTTTGTTAAAGCGGCCTGGTTCCGATCACTTGATAGCCTCATCCCAGCACCCCAAAGTTTACCGGAAGTGGCCACAATATTGGTATCAGAAGGAAAAGAAAGTGACTTATTTTTTCATTTTACCCTGTGAAATTTCTAGGGCTAAAGGATATTTGCTGGGAGTTAAGTGAAAATGTACTCAATTTTAGTTCAACCAATTTACTTTTTACAGTACTCTATGGGCTTACAAAATCAAGTTTCTAGATCTCAAATCAAAACAGGATGAAAAGGATCAGTGCCAAAAACTTACAGATTGGGGTTTTGGTTTTTGGGGGTGAAGGCTATCAAGATGAAAACCTTCAAGTGTATATAACCTAAAATCAGCCACCCCCTGCAAATTTATAAATGGAAAATTGGAAGTTGGAAAATGTATATCATTTGAATTCAATTCTACTAAGAGCTTTTGTGTTTGAAGAAACTAAAGTGCTGAATTTGAAAAGTCAGGGTAGGCTATTTTTTAACATGGTAATAATAAACCGATATTTAGAAGTTCTTGGACCATTTTCCCAATTTAGGGGTGGGGGATTTTTTACTCAAGCATGATGATTATTCTGTCGGTCCTTCAACATGGTGACAATAGTTCTATTAGTTAATGATCATAAATTTGAAGACAACGGATGGCAGAATGGGGAGGCCCGGGGGCCATGGTCCCTCCCTTTGCCTGGCTCTCTCAATTTTCAAACTTTACATCTGTTGCACAAGAGAAAACATAGTAAAGTATTGAAAATTGCTCAGGTAAAGTGCCAAGTAGACCCTCCAATTTTAAAAATCGTTTGCTGCTTTGTTTGAAGAAAGAGTAAACTAAACATGTTAAATTTTATAAAATGGCATAATTGTTTGTGAAATGATAATATTTGTATGTCATTTCTCTCTTACCACATAGGTTGGTTTGGCGGTAGATGACATTAAAGAGTACAGGAGCAAGCTAGCTGCAAGACTAGCTTGAGGTAGAGGACTAATAGTCTAGATTTGTTGATTTAAAAAGTTTTGTCCACCACAGGTAGTTGGATCACCAATACACAGGGTTTTTAAAAGGCCTTGACCTGGAAGCTTGGAAAAAAGCCCCTAAACTCAGGTTTTTAGCAAGTAGATTAACCGATTACTCTTATTGTAAATTACTGAAACAATACTTTAAGGCATTTGACTTCAGGAAGTCTAGTCAATTGTCACAAGTCACTGTTTTTATAAGGCCCTCGTCAAGTTAACCAACTGTGATTACTGCCCTCAATTAGAGTTTGGAAGCCTCAATCAAACAGAGTGAGTTTCTCTCCCATTAATGCCACTCCTGCCTTCTCAAAACTATAACAGGACCTTCAGTATTAGAAGGTGTTCTTGTCTTCAATTTAATCCATTATGTTGTAGGATCCATGTGCTGTTAAAATATTACATCCAAACATAATAATTGATCAAAATTAGATGATTTACACCCAATTATTGGTCTGCTAAGAGGGTTTTAAAATACTGAGCTTGACTGCATCTAGCACAATATTCTTGCAAGCTCTAGCTCGACCAATAATATGGGCTCAATCAATCCAATTGTATACATCAGTCTGCAGTACAAGCAAAATGGAAAATTCATGGAACCAGACATATATACTTAAGTGATGGTTGATTAGGCAAAAAAAAAGGTGTCTCAGAGAAATGTGAAAAATGCAAAATGCGTTTTCTTTTTTTTTTTTTTTAATGAAAGCTAATGCGAAATGTTGATTTTTTTTTCTTCCATTTTTGACCCACATTTTTCATTTTTTCTAATTTTTCGAGTTATTAAAAACCTAAAATTTTTTTTTTTAAATATGTTAAATTGACCAATTTTAAACAAAATGCATGCGATATTCTGACAGCTGTTTTTTTTGCCTTAATTAAGCAGTAACAAGAGAATTTATGAATGATATTTTACTACCACTTTCTCTTCCAACCGGTTGCTTTGCCTATGTGAGTGCAAGAAGCGTTACCGCAATTTATTATGGCGACGCTCCCTCATCAAGACGATGACCGTGTATCCTACCAGAGCAGTGGGTCGCCCATTGCTAAGGCATATTATGAAATCACAGGGCAGGAACAATTGAGCAGAACAAGCATTACAAGACACAACCCACCAAAGGCAGTATAGTACTGGAGCAATATTGCAAAATGCATTGCTCCTAAATCGATTGACTGTCCTATATTCCAGGATGCATTTACTCTTTTGGAGAAATATGTGCAGCCAATCTAATGAGTTGGTAGGGCAAATACTAGCCAATTAGTTAAAGGTTTTTGGACCCACACAACAACATATATGATGGTGTCTATGTAATTAGGAAGCATGTATTAATACTTGAATCTAAGTTGCCTCTGGGGCAGCCCTGCTTACAGTGTGATTCCTGAACAAATTTTGCGCATGACTTCCTACGGAAAACTTTACTCAATTATCTAAACATAGAAGATTAACGTTATTGCATCTTTTGGACTAAAATTTTCTACTTCACTCAAAATTGCTGTCATGAATATAATGAAGCAAATTTATAGTCAAAAAGCTAGTTTGCAAATGTTAGAAATAGTAGCCATAATATAGATGCAGTTATATTATTATGTTTTTCTTTCAACACACTAGACTGAGCTTGAGGAAATCCAGCGATCAGACAGAAGACAGTTACCATCTGCGTACTCAAACCTCACTCACTCGCATGAAGCTGATGCGACATCAGAACGAACGCATAGAGAGCATGCTGAAGACAATCTGAAATCCACAGAGGTGGATGTCAAAGAGAAAATGAAGAGGGTGTTAACGAATAGACAGTGAATGGAGACTATGGGTTGTATTGACTTAGCAGTGAGGTGGAATTGGGATTTTGGTATTGATATGCAAGATAAGCAAGGTGGTGCTGGTTTTTTAAATTGTAAACTTAGCAATTGTCTAATGTATACATTGACTAATGTTAATTGGTACCCCTGGATCACTGCCCACCTATTTTATCACATGTAAGCCTATTTGATTGGTTAGTGGAACGAAGAAATATCATGAATTGAGCAAATCAGAAAGCTGGTCTTTACACGGGAGTATGAGAACTCTATTTTGATTGGTTACTCAAAGGATCATCTCATGTTGTGTCCTGTAATCAGCCGATCAGACAGAGGCTATCTTAATGACGTTACAGGGGATTAATTAGGTATATCTGAGCAGGATTGTTTATCATCTTAAACCTTATTCTGAGCTTTAACTAAACGGATGCCACAGTTAGTAATATCTTGGTATTACTATTAAAAATTGGTTATATTTTATGCAGAAAAATGGTCAAGGCTGATAAAGATGGTTCCATTCAGGGGGTTGCAGTATATTCTGGAGGTCATATGTCGTGGGCCCACATCTTTTTTAAATCTGGCTGGACAAGGGGAGTTTTGTACCTGTTACTTATGCTGTATATGCATTTTGTTTTTGTTCTGCACATACTTGACAATTGTCTTTCGCCAATTATTATGTGAACAGGTTAACCCCAACAGGCACGTAGGTCCACAGTGGAGTCCTGAACAGTGAGGATGACTTGCTGCAAGGTCCAGGGTGTTTTCATCCTCCTTTCTACAAGGATAGGGACTCGCTACCTGGGACCAAAGAGGTTCTATATAGATAGAGAGGCAAAATGTTACGTCACTTTAGAAATTCATCGTCCGCATGCTTTTGCCGACCACAAAGAAAACTTTAGAGTACCAACAATAGAAGCAATGGCTGCCTCAGTTCTTCCACATTACTGTGGGTGCCGCTTAACGCTTTGCATATACACTAAACAGTAGTGATACAAATTGATGTATGTGTTAGAGGTGCCCAGGTGTATAATAGTGAACCTGGATCTGTGCTCAGATACTCACAGCGCTAGGTGATTAGGCGCGTAGGTGAAATGATGTATTAATTGAGGCGGTTTATTAAATCAAATACGACTGACGTGTCATTTCTTCGTTGTGTGCATGGGTAGGACAAAGTTTAACCACCCATAAGCACCCAACAATCCCAACAAATGATATGTTTTGCCGGATTGTTTGTATCGATTTAACATTATGTGTGTATACAAGCCACCCAAACTATAATTTCCGTGCAATTCAAATGTCAGCGCCCAGCACGACGACTGGTTTTGAATGGGCTTCACCCCCTTGCATGGGCCCAAGGCTTAATGCCCCCTTCTTAAGGAAGAATTACTTTCCTGTTGGAGTGCTTAGCCCTAATGAACCACTGGAAATTGGAATACTTATTTACTCAGTAGGGCTGAAAATCAATTCACAATTGCTTGCCTAAATAAATTTGAGAAGTGCCTCAACTGCGAATGAACAGAGACCCTTAAATGTTCTCAAAATGTTGTTTCATGATCAGCTGACTCCAAGAAGGTGTAAATAGTATTATTGCTGGGACTGCGTTTGGCACTTGACCCGCATATTTTATAGCAGCATATTGACGAGTCGATCTGTAACAGTAATATAATTCACACAATTTACAATATGGTGCCTTGCCAGTGGTTGTTTTCCAGTCAATTTTGACCAGAAAGGTCAAAATCGCATCCAAGACATTGGATAAACAAGCGAAAGAAGTGACCTATTAACAACAGACTTAACACAAGAGGAAGGTTGATCGAGTAAAGAATAAAAAAGTTTATTTGTAAAAGCCACTTATGGTGTGCATTCACATGTAAAACACAATTTTATCGATCAGTGAGTGTTCCAGGTATTGCTTTAATCATGATATATATGCTCTATGATAGCTAGCAATTCTGGATATGACTTTTAAAATTGTGTTTACATGTGAATGCCCAATACAGTTGGGCTCTTTCCATATTCTCACCATTCACCTGTATATACTAGTTTTGACACACCCACCCCTCAATCGGCCACTTTTTGCCAGCTCTAAGTTAGTGGGAACCTAGCCACGCCGACTCTTTGCAGCCGCGCACCGCATTTTGTGGGATAGTGCGAGAATTAATAATGTGACTATTTGTAGAGTATAGTTAGTGTATAAGAATATTGTATAGGATCCTACTTACTTCTGAAACTATAGCCACCATTTAACTAAACCCAAATCATTCTCTCTTTAATCCAGACACAAAGATTGACCCTATGATTCTTGTACCAATACTGGTAACCCAGAAAGCATGGAGGGTCAATTTGTCAGTCAGTGGTGAATATGGTCAGTGAACTGTGGCTAGGAGATGAGCGTGAGAGTTGGTGTAGCAGTTAACCAAAGCAAGTAAAGTATGCAATAAGGTAATGGGAAAAGTCAATCGAATGTGGCAATTTAACTTTATCTTGAAACCAGCTAGGGCCATTCTTCGGTCACGTTGTGCAAAAAAAAACAGAGATTTTTTTTACTTCAACCGAATGCTGCTTTGTCAACATAGACCAATCTGTTATTAATTTTTAATAATCACTTGAGTCTAAGCCTAACCCAAAATAATATATCCACTTTCACTTGATGGATTATTTTGTCATTGGGGAAAATAAAGTTCGGTCATGTTTGTGACCATCAGAAGGTCAAACATGTGACCAAACTTTTGGGGGCAACATGACAAAAGAACCATCTACCAAAAAGTGGAAATTTTTGGTTAGGTTTGCTTAAGGTTATAATAATGTAAAAAGTAATAACGTTGGTTTTTTACGTTGAAAAACACAGCATTGGGTGAAAGTAAAAAATTGCCGGTTTTTGGTCACAAACGTGACGAAGAATGGCCCTTTAAATTTTCGGGTGAGGGGGGAGTGCAATTTCACCAAAGCTTAATGTGACTTATTATGATTCATTCAAACCATAGATTTTGAGACAGGATACACTCGGTTGTAATTCATATTGCAGCTGCTTGCTTGCACATGTTGTTTGTTGTATGTTTGAAAAGCCCAGTAGTCAGACAGCTGTCCTTCTTAAATTAGATGATGTTTATAACAAAAAAAACACGCCAATGCTTATGTGTAGAATCATTACTCGAGTCACATCATAGTGATACATTGCAATGTTTGCATTAAGATGTATTACCTTGGGAATTATTTAAACCCAGCAGTTTTTTCAAGGGGCACATGAGTGAATTAGAATCACCGTCACCTTATCTCATAAGCATAAGGTTGTGGGTCCGAGTCCCGCTATTGCAATGAATGTGTTTGTGCACTTGGGCAAGGGCACTTGCCCTCTCTCCACCCAGGAGTCTAACGGGCTTGCTTGTGCTGGAGGAGTGGCGAACCCCGCACAGCAACTTGTAGGATGGAGTCTGGCCCAATCGCCAGAGGCAGAGAGATGAGCAACCCTGCACTGGGGGCACACCATTACATTTTTTTCATTACATGTCAGTACTTTAGTGGATAATTAATCGTGCAAATGAACAGTTCATTGATTTGGGTATTTGCTTCTGGTAATTAGAGTGAAGCTTGTACCATGCATAGGTAATATCATTCATGAGAGCAGTGGAACTCTTTCAACCATTGCATGAGAGTGAAAAAGGCTATTAAACAAAAAACAGTAGTTGAATATTCCTACCTTTGATACATCTATGCCGAGGGGATCTATGCTTTCAAACTAAGGTCCTGAATGGTGAATCCGGGTGTGTGTACAATTGTAATATTAGGGGAAAAAATAAATGATTCCAAACCTTTTGTGGATGTTGCAAAACGTGTTTTCTGTATAGACAGATGTTTAATATGTGACATCACTAATCCAGACAATTCTTGGTGATCAAAATTAGAGCCTAAAGAGGACCATTCACTCAGGGTCTCTAAAATGTATCAGATAACACATTTGTTATAGAATGTATTACGAAGTTAAAATCTATGACCACGTGGACCTAATGCATTCGGTTTACTCTCCATTTTTTTATCATCACAAAACTTACAGGATTGAAGTGGATTGATTAGGCCACATTTTGCAATCAGGCTGTATGGCCCATTAATGTCTTTATTTGATTAGAGAATATTGTATACACAAATAATCAATTGATACCGGGGCCAATGCAAAAATTGTGTTTTAACCAATTTTTAAGTTTTATTAAACCAACCTTTTTCTTTATATGTATGTGTTTGTATTGTAGGTGTATTTAAGTTTTCTATTGATTTTGATGATTGTTTATATAATTAGAAATCTCTATACACTACCAACAATGTCTATTAAAATAAATGAAAGAAATTATTGAAATGGTCAAAAAAAAAAAAAAAAACACATCAGCTGTTTTATCAGTTTTATTTTTTTTATGTGAGATCCAATTGGGTCAATTTTACAAGTTGTATTAGGAAAATTGAATACCTGTCAAATTTATTTAGAGTGACCCTTTTTATTAAACAATTTTACGCAATTATTTTAATTTCCCATTTGTTGACCTCTTTTGCAGTCGATTAGCTTCTCATTCATTGACAAAATCTAATACATGCCATGTGTGTCATTTGGAAAATACAAATAGTGCCAGTGTAATTGATTTTGGCTAATGTATGAAAAGATTAATTATAAGCCAGACATTACCACATTCTACATGTTATTATAGGTTGTAATCTTTTTTATTAAAATCAGAATAGCTATGGGACCATTGCAGTAATGTGTCCAATGAAAATCTTACACACTGACCCATAAATAATCATCCAATACTGCGCTACGCATTCCTAAATACACTAGTTTGCACATTAACATATACACCATGATTTCCAAATGATCAGTGGAATGTATGTTTCAAATCACATTTCCTGTCTCATACTAAATGTTTTGATTATATTTTTGACATGATCATTCAATTCAGACCAAAGTGGAATTGTAAATATGATATAGAGGGGGAAAAAGGGTCAAAAAACAACAAAATTTAAAAGATCATTTACATTGCAAAAGTTAATTACTGTATTGTCTGTCTATACAGTACTAGCCTGTTTATGTTTGCATGTCATTTAGTTTTGAATTAATATTTTGGCATAAATAATATAAACCAAAGTTGTAAGTTTTTGTTTTCCAACAATGTTTATGTCCATGGCATGATATGTATATTTTTAGAAATCAATGTTTTAAATATTCTGTAACAAGATCTCTGTATTTTTGAAAATGACCCCCCCCCCCCCCCCCCCCCTCGTTAATTAGGTACGTGTAGCAAGGCTTAATAATGCATCTGAACAATGCCTTAATTTTATTCACAGTGTCTGACAGCATCCCGTGAGGTATTGTACTCACTGGTCTTGTTCAAATACTCCTCCTTCAACAGACTTTGTAGGTATCTGTTGGACATTGATATCCGGGTTAAATGTTTTAAACAAAAATTGGGACCAGGTTGAAGTTTTTCTGTGTAACAGTTTCTTGGGAAATTCGAAGTAAATTTCTTCTTTCTGTCGTGTGTTCAAATGGCAGCAGTGCATGATCTGATGTTGGTGTAATCCATGCACAGTGGGACGTTGCCGGCTGCTGTGCATTTAATTAATCTTTTAGTAAATTCTGCAGCTGATGGTGTGATCTTTGAGGAATGGCAGCAATTTTGTAAGCAACTTTGTTTGCTTGCATGAAGTAAAGGGATTCAGTGATTTGCTAAATCAAATAATCTTTAAAAATATCACAAATTGGATTTTTGCATTTTTGTAACAAGGTGTACTTATATTTCCTGAAACCAAAAGCTACCTAAAAAGAATAAAATTTGATAATAAAGGCAATATTGGAAACTTGTTCATACCCAAAATTACTGTAACACAGAATGGAATAGAGATCCATTTTTTCCTAGCTCTGCTGTTTACTTCTTTTGGTCATTTGATACCAAACCAACTATGCCTCATTGAAGTCACACCATTTACGTGTCGTCTTGGCACACAGCGCCGGCCATTGTTGAATCTTGGCAAACCTTGGCAAATCTTCACTGCGCTAGGGAGTTATCAACCACATCATAATCGGCTGATCGTGGGAAACTCCACGTACACACAGTGTCAGATAGCATTGATTCGGATTTTTGTACATTGCGCAATCTCCAGTGTACCGCAAAATACTTGGCCTATCGTAACGATTTATGCACCAAATTATTCCTAACTAAATTGTCTAGTTAGCTGACTAGTTTATAATATAGGTTTATTTTTGGAAAAAGACGAAAAAAAATGAAAAATACGATCCATACAAGCATTTTTCTTACCTTATCAGCTGGCTCAATTCTCGATTGCTGCTGTCAAGTCATGCCACACGCCAGGCTTACAAAAACTAGTGAGCTACGGGGTCTTTTTTGTCAGGAACCCGTTTCTAACATCAGATCGACCACCTGATTCGTTGATTTCACGATATCCAAGGTACCGCGAAACCGTTTTTTCATTCCTTGTTCAAGCTAATCGCAGAGCCTTAACACAGCGTTTGGCTGCGAGGGAGTCCCATGACATAGCGCATGTCTAAGAATAGCCGGCCAATTGGCAATTAGCGATGCGGATACGGAATAGGTGGCGCGGTGTCCCAGCAGTAGAGATGCTATGGTAAGCGAAATGGCCTGGTGTGAAGTGTTAGCTGTATAAACTAGGTATTTTAGATTGTTTCATATGACCTTTGACATATAGGGTCTCAACTACCAATGAATCATGAAGGGCCCAAGGGCTATCAACCTGTCAGCTTTGGGGCTGAGATTCCAGCAAAAAACTAATGAAAGTAATGGAGTGTAGGCCACTTGTAAGCTTGTAAGCCACTCCTGAAAATTTAAAAGATTTTTACATTTTTGTGTGGATCACTGAGAGTATGTAAGTCTAATGGTAGCTTGAACTATCTCAAGCCTTCACCTTTCATGCCAGTTATCTTAGCTCTAATAAGGCTTTTCAAACTGTACGTGATTGATCGCTGTCCTTGTAGAATTCAAATCGGCCACCAAGTCTATATATTAATGCCGGTGTCTATTTTCTCGGAGACCGAGGGTCGCACGGTCCTGAAACTTGGTGGGTAGGTGCCCCTTGACCAAACGAAGACCGAGTTTGTATTGGTTAGTGGATCAAAGGTCATTGGGGGTCATTTAAGGTTAAAGGAGGTCAAATGTGGTAAATGTTGGTGTATGGACATGAAACTTGGAGGGTGGGGTCAATTGTTAACACCTCTAATGCACACAAAGGCAGCACTTTATAATACCTGCCACATGTATTGATCGAGATCTCGATCACTTGAGCACAGTAAGTGTTAATGCAAAAATTTTAAAGGTCACAACAAGGTCATCAGGGGTCATTCAAGCCAGGTGATTGCGCAAGCCAGGTGATCGCGAAACCCAGGGACCGCCTAGTTTATTATAATACTCTGCCAACTCTAACACACATCACTGTTAGGCCTCTAAAATATGGCATGCACACACATCTGCTATGCGCTTATTCTAGATGACTTCACCATGTTGAATTTTCTTGTTCGACTCTGTAAAATCCACGACGGAAAGCGTACGATCACAAAAGTAGACCAATCACCTGCTCAGTTTTTTTTTTTTTTTTTTTTTCCGAGTTTGTATTGGTTAGTGGATCAAAGGTCATTGGGGGTCATTTAAGGTTAAAGGAGGTCAAATGTGGTAAATGTTGGTGTATGGACATGAAACTTGGAGGGTGGGGTCAATTGTTAATGCAAAAATTTTAAAGGTCACAACAAGGTCATCAGGGGTCATTCAAGCCAGGTGATTGCGCAAGCCAGGTGATCGCGAAACCCAGGGACCGCCTAGTTTATTATAATACTCTGCCAACTCTAACACACATCACTGTTAGGCCTCTAAAATATGGCATGCACACACATCTGCTATGCGCTTATTCTAGATGACTTCACCATGTTGAATTTTCTTGTTCGACTCTGTAAAATCCACGACGGAAAGCGTACGATCACAAAAGTAGACCAATCACCTGCTCAGTGTGAAAAGCCTTATCAACTTAGTCTTGGAATGTTTAGGTTAAGATTCAGCCCAGAACACATTTGTTATCTCGCGATTAACATTAAGTTAAGAATCCTTCCAAGAATCGCAGGTTGAATTATTTTCCGTAGGTCAAGATTAAGACAATAACAACTCTGCACCATTGTCTGCTTTGAAATAAATCCAATTGAAAATGAAGCACCTGTTAATGCTTGTTTTGTCTTAGATGCTAAATAAATTAATTGTAACAATCTTTAAAATGGAAGTTGCTCAATTTAACATGCTTATTTAATGTGTAGGCTGGTGTATTTGCATTGTGTAAGAAACTAATTCTTGAATATCGATATTATGATAACAAGCAACTTTTAAAAGTGATTTTCATTATTGGAACAGTAAACACTCCTAATATATATAGATTCTATTGTCAACCTTATAGGTTTTGCACAAAAACCTCATGATGTCTCATGTTAATCATTTGATTTAGTGTATTATCTTCAATTATTAACTGACAGGCTAATTGAAATACTGATGATTTACTCCATGGAGTACATCATTTTTCCACATACAGATTTCTTCTAAAGTCCTAAAATAGCAGTTTTTTAGGAGACTAGGATGTTCCAGCAGCTTGTGCTCCTAGCATTATACCAGAAGGACATCTTCCAAATTTCTAACCATTCCAACCTCAGTGACTATATCACTAAGGCATAATTTTTTTCATAACAGATATCCAATACAATTTATAATATTTATTATATTTTGCGGGTGTGGGCATCACATTTTTCATAAGTTCCCTGTGTTTTTTGGAGGACCTAGGTGACCTATGTGATGTTCTTTCAAAGAGGTAATTAGGGTGTTTGCCCTACTACAGTCCGATGCGACCCTGCATGACATTAAACTCTCACTGAACTCTTGCACTGCATATGCAAGACGACTGCTGAATTACTGTGGCCATGACATCTTGGTCTAGGACTGCCTTGTTGGGAATTGGGTAAAATTGTATGTATCAGGACAATGATGTCTGAGTCTGTGTTTACTGTGTGCAGATAGTCCAGCTTGTTGATTTGTACATTGTAGGCCTCCGTAGAAACAGGCCTAGCCTTGGGTGGCCTACTCAGTCTGAGCTTTCTGGATTCTGTACTTAGACTGTAGTGTAGCTGTGCTAATCCAGATTTAAATAACATTTGATCGACTTCAGGCTTACAACTTCAAATGTCTACTAAATGATAAATTTGTTACCCCCTGTTTGTTCTCATGCAATACGAAAAAATATCTATGGTTTGTTTCCAATATCACATTCGGCTATCGCCTCATGTGATATTGGAAACAAACCATAGATATTTTTCCGTATTGCGTGAACAAACAGGGGATAACTAATAGTATTTCCTGTGTAACCCCTGTAGATAAGACAAAATCTGAAAAAAATTGTTTGCTGTAACCCAACAGATCCTAGAAAAACTGCCACCTCATTTTTTTTAAATGTAAATTAGCACAAACCAAAAATAAAAATCTGCTGACTGATCCATGATTTTTCATTTTACATTTTTTTTACCAACACAAAGACAAAAGATATCAAAACAACTACAATTAAAATAAAAGATCTTTGCTTTGTCATTGAAAAGCTTTAAATTGTAGCATTGTATTCGTTTCGAGGTAAAAAAACAGTGTGAAGTTCATCTTTAAAAAAGACCAGAATGTGACCGACCCTAATATTTTTCCTCTGTTACAGCAAACAAACATCATGTACATAGTGAATCCAAAAAATTGTGCATGAAAAACACAAAATTTGACCCTGACATGTTTACTCAACTGTGACGCACTTGATGTTTTCATGATCTGCATATTTTCGACTTTCTGTGCTGAAAAAATGAAGGAATTTGGTGAAGAAATGAGGTAGATATGAAATATTTTCGCGGCTGATCCATTTTTACCCCATTCCGGATTTACACAGTTAAGCTGGGTTTCAGTTCCATTATTTGTCTGAATATGGTAACAAATCTTTCTGAATCAGCCGTGAAAATCATTCATATCTACCTCATTTCTTCACCAAATTACGTCATTTTTTCAGGATAGAAAGTCAAAAATATGCAGATCATGAAAACATCAACTGCGTCACAGTTGAGTAAACATGTCAGGGTCAAATTTTGTGTTTCTTCTTTCATGGCACAAATTTTTTTTTTATCACTCTGTTTTTTTATATATTTTTTAGGAATAAATGTAGATATTGTATTTATAGCATTAAAATAGTAAACAAAAGAAAGAAATTTAATACCTGGCATTGGATAGAATACAGTGCTTTGACTGAGTTATCTTAAAATATCAGGTGCCAACATGTTTTATCTGGTCTTTTTCAACTTTTCAACAGACTTAGTAATTGCCTTATACTCATGTTCATACTCTATGTTCAATCTTAAGTAAAAGGGTGAAGTCATTAATATGAAAAAAGTAACTTGTGTTGGTTGATATTCAAAAAAAAAATTCAAGTGTTTGCAACACACTGCCTGTATGTCCTCTTTTAGAGCATATTATACCTGTAAACTTGTTTTGTTTTTAGACATTGGAGAGTTTTTGTTGAAAAGAGTTCAAATATTATATATTTTTTTCCATTTTGCAATTTTGGTTAAGTGTTGCATAATGTAAGAACATACTAGTCTCCATTACTGCATTATGCTTGATTTGCCTTATTCCATGAAGCATCACTAAAATGGTGTTACCTAAAGTCTAGTTTATTATGGCTCTCATCAAGAAGTTTTCAAGAAAATGCAAATATCACCGAGCCTGACAGTGAAAATTTGCTAACTCTCATTGGTTCTTCAAATTCTCTTTGGAGCTTGTGTGGTGCCAGTTATTCAAAAACGTCAGTTTGTATGTTGTAACTGTACCATGAGTAGAGGGCCAGCTGTAGCTACAACATAGCAGTGCAAAACAGTGCTGTCTCATTGGCTCAAGTTCTGCTGATCACATCCATGATATGTGTCACATAATCATTTGTTGTGCCAGACACTTACCTTTGTTTTTCTTCACACTTATTGGCATCCAGTGTTCATATGGCCCAAGCGTGAGGTATTACTTCAGTTTCCTGTGTCAGTCATACTCAATGTCAACAAATCTGACCAAATGTCTAGTTTCATCTTTTGTTTAGAAAGTAGTACCATGTGACAAGACAACACAAAGCCTTAGCATGTCCTTACTTATCACCTTTAGATTTTTTGGTTATTCTGGTGGCGATGCTTAAAGGGATTAGCCACTCGTTCTTTCGTTTCATTCGTGCAGTCCAAATCACAGTGGAAGATCCGTCTTTAACCACTGATGTTTTCATCCATCCAGGTTATCAGGGGCCTGGAAAGTCCTCGTGGGGACTGTATACCTCACATTCTCTATGATGTGGGCTATGGTTTTGTGGCTCTCCCCAATCGCAGTTTGGTGAAGTTCTACTCCGAATCTTGTGAAGAAGTTTTTCTTTGTTACGACCAATGCAAGTTCTGAGTCTGTTTGAGTTGACCCCTGCTTTCCTATCAGGTCACAACCTTGGGCTGCAATGGCTGTCCACAAACTGCGTTAGGTTCAAAGTAGATGATGACCATTGCCCATACCATCTGTCATTGATCCAGGTTGATCGATAGGGATACTGTGACTGCAAGTGTCATGGATTGGGTAGGCAAAGTGATTCCTTGGAATCCCCCCCCCCCTCTTTTGTGTGTGTGGTGTGATGGGTGTTGGTGGGGGATTAGGCTACCAGGTTCATTACATTTCTTGGCGAGCTTAATCATCTGAAGGTTCCTCCAAGGTTTGCAGGAGCTATGCCAACAGAATTGGAAGATATTCTACAGCGTCGCCAAAAGGCAACACTAACAAGTCTCATTGCATCATTCAGAACGCAGTACAATCTGGTGTGATGACACTGTGACTCCATACGGTGCAGCTATTCAGCAGTGGGAGTATGCCAAGGCAACAGTTGAGTATGTATATGGTGTCAAAAATGCACCCATCCAGTTCCTGCGAACCTTCTGAGGAGGTTGACACTAGACTGCGTCTTGGCAGCGGCTGCCTTGGTGTGTTGATTGATAGTAAGGCTTCGATCCATTGTAACGCATAGGTACTTCGGTGTTGGGTCCAGTGACAGTTTTTTCTTCCATCTAGCGTGATGGTCATTTCTCTTTTTGTTCGTCATCTTTTGTCCATTTTGCCAACAATATCTGACTGTTCTTGGGTTTGCTGAGTTTCAAGGTGGCCACGGTGGAAGAATTGGCTTCCACTGATTAGGTCTTTCTGCAACACTTTTTCTAAGGACTCAAAGGAACAGCACTATTCCAAGTGCCGTTTCCGTCTGCGTATGAGTACGCCGGACAATCTCCCTTTGGCATATTAGACGTAGATGTTGAAGAGACTGGGTGCCAGTACAGAACCTTGTGGGACACTATTCCGAAGTTTGCGCTTTCTACTCGTTGCCCATTTGATTTCTCCAGGACGAAAGATCTGTGCTTGATAGCAGCATTAATGAACTTGACAAGCTTGACATCGGGAAGATTTTGAGTAGCTTGAGGTAAGACCTCGATGCCAGACTGTATCATACTCACATGTGTTTGCAGTGGTGTTTCAAACCCCCCTTTATCTGGTTAAACCCCCCCTTTATATGAAAACAACCCTTTATACCCCCGAGGAAGTCTCACCCACCCTAACACCTTTTTGCTTTGCGAGGGAAACGGCGAACCGGGATTCAGTATCGTAACTACAAAGGGAAAATCTAAATTCTGAATTATCATAAAAATGTAAAGTCCATTGCTACGTAGATATTGCAAGGGCACACAGTAGGCCTATACGCTAACATTTAAACTTCTATATGATCTCCATTGTATTTTTTCTAACTTATGGAATCTTTTCAGCATTTTTTGGGAGTCAGAATACCAGCACTCAGTCCTATCATTCATCATGACTGATCATGCCCATGCATACTTCATAGCTTTCGTCAGAACGACAGTGAGTCTGAGTTGAAAAACACAAATCACAATGACATCTGTCGTATCAGTTGTGGATTCTGATGTCATTCTTAATATATTTGTTCTTACTAGAAACACCCTCGGTTTTAATGAAAATCATCAAATACATTTAACGGCAAAATATTCTAAGAAACGTCAAAATGTTCCGAATTCGGCACCCTTGACGAAGCAAATTCACACCCTGAATATAATTATCTCTTATCTTTGCTATCAAAAACACAAAATTAAACCTTGACAGACCATTAGCGCCATGAAACACCCCATTTGATACTTAACACCCTAAATGTGCATTTTCCCGCGATATTCCTTCACGCTACGGTATCGTGATACTAGTCGTCATCCCACTGTCTTGTTACGGGCGTCCATGTTGTAAACGAACTGCCCCCTGACGCTGGATTATTGCGGCAACATCTAGAGCGGTGCGCGGTATTCACAATCACATCTAATTTAGTAAATTATCTTAAGTATTATACGCGAAGTAATTATACAAATCCCTACAGGAAAATCTTATTTTAGAACTCTTCATATGATAATTGACATGGCGGAATGTTCGTACAGATTTTCAGTTACAAAAAATATGCACAACAGTTGCGAGTTCGCAAGCAATACAGAAAACACTGAGCGTAAAGTCGGCTGATTCCTTTCGTTTCGGAGCTTTTCAGCTAGGTACAGTTGCGAATTACACGCTTCTTATTTTTTTGCACGCTTTTTAAGAATACACGCATTTTAGTTTAAACTCTCGCAAACCCACGCTTTTTGAGGATTTGGCGATTTTTCAAACCCACGCTGTCTAAAGCGTGCGATGCACACTATGACGCAGCAGTTAGGTCTATGAAGACTGCTCCAAACTTCTGCTTCTTCTGGAAGGCTGTCTCGATGTCATTAACTAGTCTTGCTATCTGATCAGTTGTTGCAATTTGATAATGCAAGAGAATCGAAATATGTGGAAGTACATTTGTTTAAACTCATAAATCAGGGATTAGCAGCGATAATGCAAGAGAATCGAAATATGTGAAAGGACATTTGTTTAAACTCATAAATCAGGGATAAGTGTGTACAATTCCATATAACTGCTTTAATGTAGAAACAAACCACCAAATAGTGAAAAAAATAAAGTATTTGAGGACATTTGTCATACCGTCTCCCACAAATAGACGTACAGCGATGGCGTCTCAAAATCTATGATAAACAGCTGGTTGTGGTTTACACCGGTACAGAATAAACAAAGATCAATGTTTGTGTTTGAGGTCAAACCGTATTGATCATGGTGCACAATATCACGCTTAAAATCAGGAATTTTCCCCAGGGAAAGGCTTTTTTTTTATCTCAAGTCAGAATTTTGATACGCACGTATAGAAATTACAGAATTGGATAAAAAGTACTGCCTTGCCTTTAATACGCGGATTTCAAACCAACCACTTATGGGTTATATTCGCATATCCATGCCAGTAACAAAAATACAAAATATGATTATTTTAATGTTTCAGATCAGCAAATGGCTGCTCATGCCTAACTTTCCACATCTTCTAGTGAAAAGTTAGGCAATATGTCTCTTATGCATCTGCACCCACATAAACCTGAAATCTGAATGCATAAGAGTGGAATTTGACTTTATGGAGGGACTACAGTAATCACCCCCAAAAAGTTTGAAATTTTACTGTTATAGTTTGTATAGCAGTCAGGCTGATCATGCAATGCCTGTAGTGATAACTTCAAAAGAGTGAATTCACTGTGAAAACAAGTGACATTCATCAGGCATGTGGCATTAGACTGATACTCATTGCCTGTTCATTATTTTGGAATAATTTTGTAGTTTCTCCAAAAGAGTGAAATTTCTCTCTGTCACTCTTGCATCTAATTTCACACATTGTCACAGAAATATGAAAATAATATGTGAAATATGTAATAAAGTTACATTGCTTGACATAGATTCCACATAAGAACTCACTCGATTGGGCATAGCTAATCTGTCCCTCAGAAGGCCAAGTAAAGAAAAATTCATATCGGCTGGGAATCGACCTAGGCATCCTGCTTGCATGTCAAGGGTTCTAGCCATCAAGACGCTTTTACCATCACGTCTCAATAGCTCAGTGGTTAGAGTGCCTGACACATAAGCGGGAGGTCCGGGTTTGATTCCCGGCTGAGAAGATGAATTTGTGGTCTATGTGATCATGCAAATCAATGGATGCCTGCCTGCCTGGATGGCCAGCAAAATTCATTAATCCATTCTACAGACTAAACCAATTACTCAATGAACTTCTAACAAGGCACAGTGATGAGGTCATGTGCTGTATACTTTTTAGACAGGTTATTAATATTATTGAGCCCATTTGCATAGTTTCAGATACTTAAAATCAGTAATCTAAAACTGGACTTTCTTCCCCTTCCTTGTTCTAGTTTAACGTATGTGGTTTCGGTCGTTGTTTGTGTAAATGTTGCAATTGGCGCTGTATTAGCTGCTGCCTCTAAGTTGCATTGTTTCTGTGAAAGCGCTGTGTTCTGTGTAGAGCGCTATATTAAATGCTTAATAATAATAATAATAATAATAATCCATTCTACAGACTAAACTGATTAATTATGAACTTCTAAGGGACGCACCATTTGACTTCAAGGGGGGGGTTTGGAAGTTTTCTTTAAAAAATAACTTAACCCACCATATGAGCAAAAAAAAAAAACTTTCCCCGCTTTCCATTAAAAAAAAAACTTTACCCACGTCTTATAAAACACATCCTCAAGTATAAGCAAAAAAAAAAATCCAGCCTATGACTTGAAGAAAAAAAAAAAACCTGCCTCCAAAAGCCAACGAAAAAAAAACTTTCCCTCACCCAAACCCCCCCCCCCCTTGAAGTCTAATGGTGCGTCCCTAATGTGGCACGGTGATAAAACATGATACGGTCTTGTGCTATATGCTTTTGGACAGGTTATGAATATTAATGACCTCATTTGCACATTTTCAATAAAATGATTAAATCTCAGGTGTGGGGCCATCTTAATTACACACTGCATAATTCATGTTAGCCTCTCAGCCATCTTGAGGAAAAGATTTAAGTATTGCTCACCCAGACTATTCAAATACAAAGCACTTTCTTAATCAACTCAGAATTCGCAAATAATAAAAGAATCAGGTTATATATACAGTAAATTGGATATTCTTTTTATGTACTGAGAACACGACACCTGTTCTTTTGAATCGACTGGGGTGTTTAGTTGTGCAACACCACTCAGGTACTTCAGTTATTTTTTTATACATCATGATTTGGCAACTACAATTATGTTACATTTGTATTACCTAGTCTTTCTAATCAATATTAACATTTTCAGTTACTGAGTGTAAATTATTTGACACATTAAACAATTTAATAAAGGTTTGGGACAAAAACATTCAATTTTTGGTCCTGTGTGTTAATTTTGTCTCTAAATTGCCAGTGTTAGGTCATATCAATACCTTATATCACGGTTCTTTGTGAAAACAGACGCATAAGTATGTTAAAGTGGTCTTGAAGATGCAATTTACGACTGTTTATAGACCTAAAAAAAAAGTCGGATCCGGACTTTTATTAGTAAACAAAGAATAAAAATTCTATCTTGACATATACGGACGAGTTACGCTTAGCCACTTGCAGGGGTCTTTACTACAACAATTTTCAATATAACAGTGCAAAAAATGGACTTTGATGAAAAATAGGGGGCGCGATTTGTTTACATTTGGAAGAAATCGCTGATGGTGGCTTTTTAAATCCGGTTTTGTCCACGCTAAACGGGGGTGGCCTGATACACCTCACAAAATGTTACACAGCTGTGTGAGGATTTATTGAAGCAAAAGTAATTGACCGGATGCCCTTCCTGATGCCAATGTAGTTTTCGGCGGTGGACCTAGCCTTTGGGCAACTACGCCCACCATGCGAGGCAGCATGTGCTGGATGGCCGCCATTAGCTCTTCAGAGCTTGTGCCTTTGTAGGTAGATCTTCTTTTTGGTCCCCCGCCAACAAAAGTTGGCGAAGGGGGACTATAGAAATGCTCCCGTCCGTGTGTGTGTGTCCCACGCGATATCTTTGGAACTAAGCAAGTGTGGGTGTCCATCTTCGCAACATAGATGTATCTTGAGTACGCGCTTGGTGGGATCCGAAGTGGGTCATGGGTCAAAGGTCAAATAAGGTCAAAATTGGTTCCATTGCTATGAACGCATTCCACACGATCTTTTGATCTAAGCAAGTATGGGTTTTCCCTCTTTGCACCATATATGTCGCTTAAGTAGGCTGCGATGAGTTCGGAGATGGGTCATGTGGCCATGGTCAAAGTGTCAAATTGCTTAAACCTTGTCAATTGTGGTAGGATTAGGAATCTTGGTGGGTGCGGTCAAGTATCATTGCCGAAAATTTTGGTCCATTTCAAGTCATGCGGGGTCATATTCACGGTCAAATCCCTAAACGTGGTAGGATCTAAACTTGGTGGGTGTGGTCAATAGTCAGTGCCGAAAATTTTTGAGGTCATTTTCAAGGTCTACGGGTCATCCAAGGTGCACAGTCACTATGTATTGTCATGAAACCTCGTGGCAGTCAACATTTTATGCAATTTTCAAAGTCATTTCTAGGTCATCGAGGTCCAGTTCACTACAAATGGTTGTCTGGTCGGAAAGCCTGGTGGGTGTAGTCAACATGATACCAGAATTTGCAACGGCATCTGGGATCCTCAAGGTATTGAATACTGCTATGGGGACCCTCTCTGGTTTCCATCACACTCCTGTGCTCTTTAAGTTCTGTTACTTTTCCCTCCATTTACTATCACGATGAGCGGGGGACCTTTGTTGTTCGAGAACCGCCTTGTTCCATTCTACCAAGGTATCCAGCTACCGTCCTCATCAGATTTCCTTAGAAACCAGATGGGGTGACATTTACAACCAACCACTGCCAAACTCAGCCCAAGGACAGGAATATACTGGTTACCAGGATAAGGATCCAGTTAGGCAGCCTCAACCAACCCGGGCCCTCAAAGGAAACTCGACCCAATGGTGTGTGTAAAAATGCAGTGAAGCTATGATTCACTCGGTAATAGTTTATCTTGTGAGTAAAATCCACTCACTGAGAGTGTCAATCCATGTACTCCTTGTAAAGATTTCCAGGCCGTACTAACGCCCCTTCAAGCTCGAGGACCCTTGCAGTCTTAGACTATAAGCTGATCTCCCGTTACATATACCGAGGTCGGCCCAATCCCTCCAACCAGCACCGCCGAGCCAGCACCACAGAGCGACGAGAGGCACTTGAATCAGCACTGCAGAGCCAGCACCACAGAGCCACGAGGCACTGAATCACACCGCAGAGCCGAGCCCCGCAGTCCACGATAGTCCACTTGAACTTCAGACCACGAGGGCCGCCCGTGTTTTCTAATATTAGATTAATACCGTGCTCTCTGCGGTGCTGGTTGGAGGATGCCGACCAGGGGTCCCTGTTCCCGAAACGCAAGACGTAAATCCATGTGCATCTATGTCCCCATGCCTGAGTGGACCAATTTGTCCAAAGCCGTGTAACTGGATGAAGAGCTGTCTGATAAAACCAGCACCACGGAGCCGGTCTTATAAAACGAGCACCACAGAGCCGGTCTTATACAATCACACCACAGAGCCATTGTTATAAAACCAGCCAACAGAGCCAGTCTTATAAACCAGCACCACAGAGCGAGTTTTATAAAACCAGCACCACAGAGCCAGTGTTATAAAACCCGCACCACAGAGCCGGTCTATCAATCACACCACAGAGCCAGCGTTATAAAATCAGCACCACAGAGTTTGGGATTCAAACCATCATATATTTGTCAAACTTTGGTCTCCATTTAAATGGCTGGTCTCAATGACGCTTACCTTGTTCTTCATTAATTTCCAGACACTTATTTCCTTATCCATGTCTGAAGGACTTTTTGCAGACAATAGTAACAGCAACCCAGTTTTCCCTGATTCGCACAACAAATTTTACATATATGACTTTTGTTGGCTTAAAATGATGTATCTCAAACTTAAGGGGGATGGTCCGATTTAATATATGAGTTTTCATCTGATAGAATGCCTCACCCAAAACCCCCTTTTGAAGTTTCGCGCCGATAGTGCAATTCGATTTTAATGTGGCTGCTAGAAACGTGATTTTGTGAGCCCCATAGTCTTAAGTACTGTTTTAAACTATATCGGTCGACCAAAAGTAGTACACTTTCCTCAAACTCCCAAACTAAACCCATTAGCCCATAAATTTCACATGGTAATGAAAAATAGTAGCTTTCTTCTGATACCAAAATTTATACCACTTCGGTAAATCTGACTTCTGGGACGAGGCTATAAGCGATTCGGGCCCATGGACCTTTAAACAGCAAAAGGATGTCACGATACCACCAGTCGCGGTTCACAACATGTTTATGTTGCACAAAATGCAAGAAGCACGGTATTATCTAATATAACCACCGGGCAGCCCTGTGGTCCTGAATTTCAGTGCCTCTCGTGGGTCGGTGGTGCTGGCTCTGCGGTGCGATCGGAGGGATGCTTACTGGCATATACCACAAAATTCACTTTCGTATACTAGAGATGCGACACTAAGACAGCAACCCAGCTCTCACTATGACCGTATCCCTGGCATTTGTACTTTAAGTTTTTTCAATATCAACACACCTTGCAAAATTTCACTGGTTTCTGTGGATACTCCCCCATTTTTTGTTCAGTAATCTTTCATTTTCCAGTGTTGGAGCGATCATGACCTCTCAATGACTGTTTGCTCTGTGCAATTAGGTTAGTTGCCATTTCTGATCTTTTTGTATTATACAGGGAACCTGTACGTCGTTTTTTGACATTTTGAAATGAGGTGATTCTAAAGTGAAATGCAAAAGATTGATATGATAGCGTCTTGACATGCCCGAACTTTCAGTATACTCCGTTGTACACTTTTGTATGCTTATTTGGTGGGCACAATGTAGTCTACGAGTGTCTACATGTCCTTGCCTTTATTTATCCCCTGCTGAAAGCAGAGGGGATATTTGCGAGGGTGCGAATTGTCCCGTATTGTGTGTATGTATGTGTGTTGTTCCATTTTGGGTTAGGTTTCGTTTTTCGCGTCTCCTTCGAAAGTGTAAGTCCGATTTAAACCAGAACTTGGGGTTAATGGATGATGTCAATATGTCCTAGACCAAGGGCAAAGGTCATCTGAGGTCAATGTTTCAGACTGCCATCTTGCCAGGGGGATTTTGATTCTTATTGACTATAGTAGGCCTAATTCCACTCGTACATCGAGGCTTTAGCAATCTTGAATTTCTTTCAACTACTACAATTTAATTAGCTTATCTAGTTTCAACTCTTTGTTAATTTTGGCCTTCAATAAGATCTTGAAAATTTCAACAGATCCATCACACTCGATGCATTCGGGCTGATTCCAGAGTTTGGGAGTGTAGTAAGAAAAATGCTGGGTCCTTGGGTCCAGCAGGCATCGCACAAGCATTGTGAACTATTACAACCATTCGGAGCCGTGAGGGGCCACCGATCTCAGGCAGCAGAGAGGCTCGTACGCAAACCGCTCCAGGAGCAGAGCCGCTGTGACACCCCTCAGTTTTGAGTCGTGTAGTTCTTCAACCAGAATTCAGAACCACCCACCATGGAGGCACGCCCAAGAGGCCAGAAGAATCTGCAAGTCTGCTCGTTTTCGTTCCCATAGCCCTCTAGCTCCTAGTGAACTGGCCTTCCAGCCACAAGGGCACCCCAGCATGTGTACAGCTTGGAAGAAGCATTTTAATCAGCATTATCGACGGCAAGTGATGCCAGAGCACAAAGCCCTCCAGAGGACCTGCCACTGTCCCTCTAATGCTACCTGGAGCAACAACCCCATTGCCAATTGTCAAAGCCACCAGCACTCTCCAGTGACAGATGTGTACCAGCCAAGGGAAAGTGTTACAATGTGGATCAAGATCAACCTTCAGGGACTATATGTAATAGATAAAGATTAGAAGCACACCGTTTATGAAAAATAATGTTTTGATAAGGTATGTTAGCCTGTTAGATCCGACTAGTCGGCGAGCCAGCTAGGTCGGAGTCAACAGGCCCCAACCATACCTGATCAAAACGCATTCTTTGTCATAACAGTGTGTTTTTTGGTGTCATCTGCCAAGAATTGCAGAAGGCCATAGGTATTACTCTGGTCGTAGTCTGTGTATCTGTTTATCTGAGTTGTTGATCTGTAAAATGTTACTCTTATATATTTGCATGCCGTATGAGTTCCGTAAGGGCTATGATGATTAACTTGGTGGAAGGAGGGGGTGGTGTGGGGTGTTTTTTTTTTTAATTGACCCACATGACCTTGGTGAACTCATATGACCTTAGTCGCTCCAATTCCCAAACCGCGATGTAGTTTTTAATATTCGCTTTATTTCATATACTTCGTGACAGAACGAAAATCGATTTTATATAATTTTCCGTTAAATGAGAATATATTTCGTTTTTTAAATATCTTGAAGCAGGGTTACGTTTTTTCTTAATTAAAAACACAATTATGATGTTCGGCCTATGTTCACTGGTGCAGGAGTCTAACACCAAGTCCTAGTGTTAATGGGTTTTACTTTCGGAGAGATCATCTTATTGTCGAGGAAGGCCTGAAGATGATTGAGAAATGGTCCCATCTGTGAGAGATTATCCTATTGGACTGGTTAGTCCGTTTATAATGGTTATTTAGGAGACAGGTTTGGCTATTTAAATAGGTTCAGTTCAAAGAACCCTTTCAGTAAATTATGACCCCGATCTGAAAACAAATTAAAGATCTTGATACAGAGTTGTCCGCGGTGCAACCGAATGTGTGTCACGAAGTTTGTGCGGGTTGTGCAGGCGCGGATCCAGGAGGGGCGGAGGGGGCGCGCGCCTCCCGGTAATCTGCAAAATCTTGCAAAATCAGCCATTTTTGAAGCTTTGGACAAGTTTCAGCCTTTCAGCCCCCGGTTAATTTGACGTTTTTCAAATCCTGGATCCGCAACTGTGTGACAATTAGCGACCCTGGGTCACTAGTGACACTGATGAATTCATCAGAATTGTACGGACATCAACTGCATAATTCTGTAGTTTATTCTGGAAGTATGATGAATTCATCAGGGTCACTAGTTGTCCAGGGTCGCGTAATTGTCACAAACCGGTTGTGCCTCACAGAAGTTTTAGCTAAGAAGGTATATCTATCTTAGGCAATTCTTAATAGGCTATGTCTTACGGATATCACTAGCACTCGATTGCATATGAAAGAAAACAAAGGCAGAAATACCCTTCTCTTTGTATACCTTCTCACTCAATTTTGTTTTTAAATCCCGTATTCAGTAGTTTTTGGGGTCTGTAATAGATTTAATTTTGGGATCTCCACTCATCGATTTGGGGCCCTGCCTTTGTGAAAATCAGCGAATTGTTCCCTGGCTTGCTGAGTAGATTTTGGGTCTTTGGGTATGGCTTCGCTGAGTAGTTTTATAATAGAAAACATCTCATTAGATTTGGAGTCCTGAGTTTCCTGAACTGTTTTCTGAGCTATTTAGGTCTTCACGCTGTAGTAATGGGAGCCCTGGCTTTGGGTAGGTGAACCTGGCTTACTGCGTGTTTTTTGGGGGGGCTCCACTCAGTATCTAGTTGGGTTTGGGGCCGCTGGCTTTACTGAGGAGGTTGTGGTGGTTCCACTCGATAGATTTGGGGGCCCCCCCGCCCTGGCTTTGTGCGATAGTTTTGTGGGGGGGGTCTCCACTTCCACTCAGTCGATTTGGGGCGCAGGCTTTGGCTGAGGTAGGTTTTGGGTCCTCCACTCAATAAATTTGGGGCCCTGGCTGTGCGGAGTAGTTTTTTGTTTGGGTCTCCACTAATTTGGGGCCTGGCTTGCTGAGTGATGTGTTTGGGGTCCCAGTGGGTAAATTTGGGGCCCTAGCTTGGTAAGTCTTGCTGTTTTTATTTCTACTTAGTAGATTTTGGGGCCCTGAAGTTGCTGATTAGTTTTTCAGTGATCACTCTTTAGATTTGGGGCCCAAAGTAGTTTGGATCTTCACTCGTAGATTTGGGGCCTAGTTTTGTACAGTAGTTTGGGGTCTCTGCTCAATAGATGGGCTCTGGCTTTGCTGAACAGTTTGTATCTCCATTCAATAGATTTAGGACGCCTCTTGTTATTTTTAGTATTTGGGTCTCCACTCCTAGGTTTGGGCCGTTGACTTTAGACTGAAATTTTGGATCCCACGCACGTATATTGGGACCCTGGTCTTGCTGATTAGTTTTGGTGTCTGTAATCAGGAGATTTAATTTTAGGTCTCCACTCATCGATTTGGGGCCCTGCCTTTGTGAAAATCGTCGATTTTGTTCCCTGGCTTTGACTGAGTAGATTTTGGGTCTTTGGGCTCTGGCTTCGCTGAGTAGTTTTATAATAGAACCAAATCTCATTAGATTTGGAAGCCGAGTTTCCTGAACTGTTTTCTGAGTATTTAGGCGTCTTAACGCTTGTAGAATTGGACCCTGGCTTTGGGGAGTGAAAACCCTGGCTTACAATGAGTGTTTTTTTTTTGTTCTCACTCAGTATATTGGGGCCCTGGCTTTACTGAGTAGGTTGGGGTGTCCACTCGATAGAGTTGGGGGGGCCCTGGCTTTGATGAGTCGTTTTTGGGGTCCCACTCAGTGATTTGGGGGGCCCAGGCTGTGCTGAGTTAGGGTTTTGGTCTCACACTCAATAAAATTTGGGGCCCTGGCTTGCTGAGTAGTTTTTGGGGTCTCCTCAATTTGGGGGCCCCATGGCTTTGTGCGTAGGTTTTGGGGGGTCTCAGGGTAATGTGGGGCCCTAGCTTGGTAAGTCGGTTTTTTCTACTTAGTAGAGTGGCCCTTGAATTTGTGAGTAGTTTTTTCAGTTATCACTCTTTAGATTTGGGGCCCAAAAGTAGTTGGATCTTCACTCAGTAGATTTGGGGCCCTGGTTTTGTTGAGTAGTTTGGGGGTCTATGGTTCAATAGATGGGCTCTGGCTTGCTGAACAGGTTTGTATCTCCATTCAATAGATTTAGGACACTCTTGTTAATTGTTAGTATTTGGGGTCTCCACTTCAGTTAGGTTTGGGCCTTGACTTATGAGACAAATTTTGGATCCACTCAGTATATTTGGGACCCTGGTCTTGGCTGAGTAGTTTTGGTGTCTGTAATCAGTAGATTTAATTTTGGGTCTCCACTATCGATTTGGGGGCCAGGCCTTTGTGGGAATCAGTCGAATTTGTTCCCTGGCTTTGCTGGTAGATTTTGGGTCTCCACTCAGATTTGGGCTCTGGCTTCGCTGAGTAGTTTTAGAACCACATCTCAGTAGATTTGGAAGTTCCTGAGTTTCCTGAACTGTTTCTGAGTATTTAGGTCTTCACGGGGGGTCCTGGCTTTGTGGGAGAGTTAGGTGAACCTGGCATTCTGAGATTTTTTTTGGGGTATCCACTCAGTATATTTGGGGGGGGCCCTGGCTTTACTGAGTAGGTTTGGGGTCCACTCAATAGATTTGGGGCCCTGGTCTTGCTGAGTAGTTTTTGGGTCCCACTCAGTCGATTTGGGACCCTGGCTTTGACTGAGTAGGTTTTGGGGCTCCACTAAATAAATTTGGGCGGGCCCTGGCTTTGCTGGCTTAGTTTTGGGTTCTCCACTCAGTCAATTTGTGGGCCCTGGTTTTGCTGAGTAAGGTTTTTGTGTCTCCACTGGGTAAATCGGGCCCCGCAGCTTTGGTACGGTCGTTTTTTTCCCTAACTCAGTAGAATTTGGGGCCCCTTGGCTTTAACTTAGTATTTTGGATCGCCACTCATATTTGGAGGCTGGCTTTGGCTGAATGTTTTCGTGTCTCTAATCAGATTGGTGCCCTGGTTTTGCTGAGTATTTGTGGGAATCTCCACTACGGTCGATTTGGGCCTGGGCTTTGTAGATTATTTTTGGTCTCCACATCAGTAGATCGAGGCCCTTGCTTTTGTGCAGATTTGGTGTCTCTACTCAGTAATTTGGGGCCCATAGATTTGATGAACAGTTTTGGTTCTCCACTCAGTAGATTTGAGGAGTAGTTTTTATCAGTGGGACTCTCGTTGTGGTTTCTATGCAGTAGATTGGCGGCATGGTTTTGCTTGGTCTCCACTAAGTAGATTTGGGTCCTGGTTGATGAATGGTGCTACGTCATTCAGCTAGTAATGCCCACAGTAAACGGGAGACAGCTCACGGGTAGTGTTTTTGGTCTCCAGTGGGTAAAATTTTGGGCCCTAGCTTTGGTAAGTCGATTTGTTTTTCACTCAGTTAGATTTGGCGCCTTGGCTTTGCGGAGTAGTTTTTGGGTCTCCAATCAAAGATTTGGGGGCCCTGCTTTGCTGAGTAGTTTTGGGTCTCCACTCAATAGATTTGGGCCTTGGCTTGCTGAGTAGCTTGGGTCTCCACTCAGTCAATTTGGGGGGGCCCTTGCTTTACTGAGTAGTTTTGGGGTCTCCATTGGTAAAAATTTGGGGGCCTAGCTTTGGTAAGTCGTTTTTTTTCTTCTCCAGTGATTTGGGGCCCTGGTTTACTGAGTAGTTTTTGGATAGCCACTCAGATTTGGAGGCCTGCTTTGCTGAAATGAGTTTGGTGTCCTCTAAACAGGTTGGTGCCTGGTTTTTTTGCTGAGTATTTTTGTGGGATCTCCACTACGGAGATTTGGGGACCGGGCTTGTAGAGTATTTTTTGGGTCTCCACAAAGTAAGAATTGGAGGCCTTGGCTGGGTTGTGCAGTTTTGGTGTCTCTACTCAGTAGATAGAGTGTTTTTGGGGGGCCCTGGATTTGATGAACAGTTTTTTTTAGGTTTATCCCCACTCAGTAGATTTGAGCTGAGTAGTTTTTTTCAGTGGGAATCATCGTTAAGGGTTTTATTCAGTAGATTGGAGGCCGGTTTGCTGGTCTCCACTCGTAAGAATTTGGGTACTTGGTTTTGAGATAGTTTTGGTCTCCATCATTAGATTTGGGGGCATGCTTTGCTGAGTAAGTTGTCTCGGGCTCCACTCAGTAGATTTGGCGCATTGGCTTTGTTGAGTACTTCTGGGGTCGCCATTCAGTAGATTGGGGCCCTGGCATTGATGAATATTTTGCGGTGTCTCCATTCAGTAGATTTGGGGGCCCATGGTTTTTGCTGAATAGTTTTTTCGATCATCCACTCATTACTTTGGCGCCTAATATTGGCTTCCCACCCCGGGGGCTTTGCTGAGCACTTCTGGGGTACATCCACTCAGTAGATTTGGGGCCATGGCAATGATTAACAGTTTTTGGGTCCCTCCCATTCAGTAGATTTGTTTGGGGCCCTGGATTTACCGATTGTTTTTGGTCTCCACTCAGTAGATTTTGTGCCCTGGGCCTTGCAGAGTAGTAGAGTCCTCCATTCAGTAGATTTGGGGCCCATGGCGTTGCAGAATAGTTTTTTTTCGTCTCCACTCAATAGATTTGGGGCCCTGGCCTTTGATGAATAGTTTTGGGTCTTCCTCAGCCATTCAGGGGTGGGTAGATTAGCGCCCGTCGTGCTGAATATTTTTCGTCCCAGTAGATTTTGGGGTCTGGCTTTGCTTCGAGTAGTTTTTGTGTCTCCACTCAATAGATTTGGGGCCCTGGCCTTGCTGAAGTCGTTTGTTGGGTCTCCACTCATAGATTGGGCGCCTGGCGGCTGATTAGAGCTGGTCTCCAACTCGTCAATATGGGGCCCTGGCTTTTCACATGAGTAGTTTGGGGTCTCCACTGGGTAATTTGGGGCCCTAGCTTTGGTAAGCCGGTTTTTTTCTACTCAGTGATTTGGGGCCCGTTTTCTGAGAGGTTTTGGGATCCCCTCAGATTTGAGGCCTGGCTTTGCTGAATAGTTTTTTTGGTGTCTCTAATCATTTGTTCCACGTGGTTGTGCTTAGTGGTATTTGTGGGGAGGAGTGCGGGGGGGGGGTGGGGTCCAGCGTGACGTAGTAGTGGGGGTTGGGGCCTGGGGTGGCTTTTAGAGTTTTTTTGGCCCACACAGTAGATTGGAGGCCTTGGCTTTGTTGTGTGCAGGTTTGGTGTCTCTAACTCATAATCTGGGGTCCCGGATTTGATGAACAGTTTTGGGTTCTCCACTCAGTAGATTTGAGCTGAGTAGTTTTTCAGTGGGAGCTCTCGGTTTGTGGTTTCTATTCAGTAGATTTGGGGCACTTGCTTTGCTTCGCCACCAATCAGTAGATGGGGTCCTGCCTTGAGGATAGATTTGGGCCCTCCATTCAGGAGATTTGGGGCCCTGGCTTTGCTGAGTAGTTTCTCGGTCTCCACTTAGTAGATTGCAACCTTGGCGCTTTGCTGAGTAGGCATCGTTCTGGGGTCTCCACTCAGTAGAAGTTGGGGCCATGGCATTGATGAAAATAGTTTTGGGTCTCCATTCAGTAGATTTGGGGGCCCTCCTGGTTTTTTTGCTGAATAGTTTTTCGGTCTCCACTCATTAGATTTGGCGCCTAATTGGCTTCACCCGGGGGCTTTTTTGCTGGAGCACTTTGGGTAACTCCCTCAGTAGATTTGGTGGCCATTGGGCAATGATTAACAGTTTTTGGGTCTCCATTCAGTAGTATTTGGGGCCTGGATGTACCCGAGTTGTTTTTGGGTCTTCATTCAGTAGATTTGGAGCCCATGCCTTGCTGAGTAGTAGAGTCTCCATTCAGTAGATTAGGGGCAATAGTGGCTGTTGAAATAGTTTTTCGGTCTTCCACTCAATAGATAGATTTGGGGCCCTGCTGTTGATGACATTAGTTTGGGTTCTTAATTAAGTAGAGTTCAGCGCCCTGGCGTTGCGCGCAGGAAGAGTGGAATAGAAGGCGAGTGAGGCTGGTAGGAGACATGGGATGAAGGGAGGGGGGGGGTTTGCGACCCTCTTTTTCCTGCTGTTTCATCCTTTCTCATTTATTCTGTCCTTCCAATCAAAAAGATTTGGCGGGGCCTGTCTTTGTGAGTAGAGTTTTTTGGTCTCCAACTCATAGATTTGGGGCCTGGCTTTTCTGATTAGGTTTGGGTCTCCACTCAAGTCAATAGGTCGGCCCTGGACTTTATGAGTAGTTTTGGGGTCTCCACTGGGTAAAATTTGGGGGCCCTAGCTTGGTAAAGCCGTTTTGTTTATAATAGGATTTGGGGCCCTGGGTTTACTGGGAGTTTTTGGATCGCCACTCAGATTGGAGGGGGCTGGGATTGCTGAATACGTTTTGGTGTGTGTCTCTAATCAGTTGGGCCCTGGTTTTGGTGGTAATTGGGCATCTCCATACAGTAGATTGGGGGGCCCTGGGTTTGCTGAGAGTTTTTTGGGTCTCCACACAGTAGATTGGAGGCGTGGCCTTTGTTGGGCAGTTGGTGTCTCTACTTCACTAGATTCTGGGGCCCGATTTGATGAACAGTTTTGGGTTCTCCACTTAGTAGATTTGAGTGAGTAGTTTTGCAGTGGGGGGATATCTAGTGTTTGTGGTGGTTTTATTCAGTAGATTGGTGCCTGGCTTTTTGGCTTCGTCAACACTCAGTAGTAGGATTGGGTCCCGGCCCTTGGGAATAGTTTGGGGTCTCCAATCAGTAGATTTGGGGCCCTGGCTTTGTGAGTTAGTTTCTCGGTTTCTCCACTTAGTTGTTTTGTAGATTGGCACCTGGCTTTGCTGAGTAGGCTAATTCTGGGAGGGGTTGACTCAGTAGAATTTGAAGGCATGGCCTTTTGATGAATAGTTTTGGGTCTTCATTCAGTAGATTTAAGCGTCCTGGCTTTGATGAAAATTAGTTTTCCTCAGTAGATTTGGTGCCTTGGCTTTGCTGATTTCTTCAGGGGTCTCCACTCAGTAAATTTTGGGCCAATGCATTGAGAATAGTTTGTTTTGGGTCTCCATTCAGTGAGAATTTGGGGCCCTGGCTTTGCTGAATAGTTTTTCGCGTCCCACTCGTAGATTGGCGCCTTGGCTTGTGAGTAGTTTTGGGTGTCCACTCGATAGATTTGGGGCCCTGGATTGGCTGAGTAGGTTTGGGTATCCACTCAGTAAATTTGGGACCCTGGCTTTACTGAGATAGTTTTGGGGTCTTACACTGGGTAAATTGGGGCCCCAGCTTGGTAAGTCGTTTTTTTTACTCAGTAGATTTGGGGCCCGGCTGTGCTGAGTAGGTTTTGGGTCTCCACTTAATAGATTTGGGGCCCTGGCTTTGCCCTGAGTAGTTTTGGGGTCTCCACTCAATAGAGTTGGGGGACCTGGCTTGCTGAGGTAGGTTTTTGGTCTACACCAGTCAATTGGGCCCTGGCTTTACGGAGTAGTTTTGGGGTATCCACGGGTAAATTGGGGCCCCAGATTTGGTAAGTCGTTTTTTTTCTACTCAGTAGATTTGGGGCCCTGGCTTTACTGTAGTATTTTTGGATCGCACTCAGATTTGGAGGCCTGGCTTTGCTGAATAGTTTTCGTGTCTCAATCAGTTGTGCCTGGTGTTGCTGAAGTATTTGTGGATCTATCCACTCAGTGGATTTGGGGCCTGGGCTTTGTAGAGTATTTTTGGTCTCCACACAGTAGATTGGAGGCCTTGGGCCTCTTGTTGTGCAGTTTTGGTGTCTCTACTCATTAGTTTGGGCCCTGGATTTGATAAACGTTTGGGTCTCCACTCAGTAGATTTGAGCTGAGTAGTTTTTCAGTGGGACTCCTCTTTGTGTTTTTCTATTCAGTAATTTGTGCCCTGCTTTGGCGTCGGCACACCACTCAGTGATTTTGGTCCCCGGCCTTTGATGAATAGTTTTTGGTCTCCATTGTGATGTGGGGCCCTGGCTTTGCTGATTCTTTTCTCATCTTCTTGGTCTCCACTTATTAGATTTGGCACCTTGGCTTGCTGAGTAGGCCTAGTTCTGGGGTCTCCACTCAGTATATTTGAAGGCCATGCTTTGATGAAGAGTTTTGGTCTCATTCAGTAAGATTTAGCGTCCTGGCTTTGCTGAATAGTTTCCCCTCAGTAATTTTGGTGCCTTGCTGCTTTGCTGAGTCTTCAAGGGGTCCTCCACTCAGTAGGTTTGGGGTCCCTGGCATTGATGAATAGTTTTGGGGTCTCCAGTCAGTAGATTGGGGCCCTGGCTTTGCTGAATAGTTTTTTTTCGGTCCCACGCATAGATTTGGCGCCTTGGCTTTGCGGCTGATAATTTTTTGGTCTCCACTCAATAGATTTGGGGCCTGGCCTTGCTGAGTGAGGTTTGTGGGTCTTCCACTCAGTCATTTGGACCCTGCTTTTACTTAGTAGTTTTGGGGTCTCCACTGGGTAAATTTGGGGGGCCCCGCTGTTAAGTCGGTGTTTTTTTTTTTTTTTCTACTCATAAGATTTGGGGGCCCTGGCTTTTGCTGGTAGTTTTTTTGGTCTCCACTTAATAGATTTGGGGCCCTGGTTGTGCTGAGTGGAGTTTGTTGGGGTCTCCACTCATTAGATTGGGGCCTGCTTTGCTGAAGTAGGGTTTTGGGTCTCCACTCCGTCAATTTGGGCCCTGGCGTTACTTAGTATTTTTGGGTCTCCACGGTTAAATTTGGGCCCAGCTTTGGTAGTCGTTTTTTTCTACTCAGTAGATTGGGTGCCTGCTTTACTGAGTATTTGGATCGCCACTCAGATTTGGAGGCCTTGGCTTGCTGAACTATTTTCGGTCTCGATCATTTGGTGCCCTGGTTTTGCTGAGTATTTGTGGGATCTCCACTACGTCAATTTGTGGGCCTGGCTTTGTAAGTATTGTTTTTTTTTTTTGGTCTCCACACAGTTAGAGTTGGGGCCTGGCCTTTGTTTGCAGTGTTTGTGTCTCTACTCATTAGATTTTGGGGCCCTGGATTTGATAAACAGTTTTGGGTTCTCGCTCCACTCTAGTTAGATTTGAGCTGCGTAGTTTTTTCAGTGGACTCTCGTTTTTGTGGTTTCCTATTCAAGTAGAGATTTGTTGGCGGCCTGGTTTTTGCTTGGTCTCCACTCAGTAGATTTGGGTCCTCTTGCTTTGATGAATAGTTTATTTTTGGGTCTCATCAGTAGATTTGGGCCCTGCTTTGCTGAGTAGTTTCTCGGTCCCCACTCAGTAGATTTGGCGCATTGGCTTTGTTGAGTACTTCTGGGGTCCTCCACTCAAGTAGCTTTAGGGCCCTGGCATGATGATAGTTTTGTTTCCTCATTCAGTAGATTTTTGGGGCCCTGGTTTTGCCTGAATAGTTTTTCGGTCTCCACTCTTCGATTTGGCGCCTAATTGGCTTCACCCCGGGGCTTTTTGCTGACTCACTTTCCTGGGGTAACATCCACTCAGTAGATTTGGGGCCCGGCAATGATTAACAGTTTTTTGGGTCGCCATTCAGTAGATTTGGTGCCCTGGCATTTACCGAGTTGTTTTTTGTCCCCACTCATTAGATTGGGAGCCCTGGCCTTGGCTGCGTAGTAGAGCTCCATTCCGTAGATTTGGGGCCATGGCTTTGCTGAATAGTTTTTCGGTCCTCTCCACTCAGTAATTTTGCGCCTTGGCTCTGCTGGGTAGTTTTTTGGGTCTCACTCCATAGATTTGGGGCCCTGGCTTTGATGAATAGTTTTGGGTCTTCATTCAAGATTTAGCGCCCCCTGGCGTTGCTGAATATTTTTCCTCAGTAATTTGTGTCTTGGCTTTGCTGAGTATCATGGTCTCCACTCAGTTGGTTGGGGGCCACTGGCAAATTGCTGATAGTTTGGGTCTCCATTGCAGTAGATTTGGGCCCATGGCTTTGGCCTGAAATAGTTTTTTTCTGTCTCCACTCAGTGATTTGGCGCCTTGGCTTTGGGATTAGTTTTTTGGGTCGCCACGCAATAGATTTGGGCCCTGCTTTGCTGAGTCTTTTGTGGGTCTCCACTCAGCTCAATTTGTGGGGCCCTGCGTTCTCTTAGAGTATGTTGTTGTTGGGTTTTGGGTGCTCCACTCATAGATTTGGGGCCCTGGCTTGCTGAGTAGGTTTGGGTCCCGACTCCGTCAATTTGGGGGCCCTGGCTTTGCTGAGTAGTTGGGAGTCTCCACTGTGTACATTTGGGCCCCAGCTTTGTAAGTCGGTTTTTTTCCTCATAGATTGGGGCCCTGGCTTTACTGATTAGTCCTTTGGTCGCGCCACTCGATTTGGAACCCTGGCTTTGCTGAATATTTTGGTTCTTCTACAGGTTTTGGCCCTGGTTTTGCTGAGTATTTGTGGGATCTCCACTACTAGGGTTTTTGTCGACAGGCTTTGTCGACCAATATGTGTCGCGACAATGCCTTTATTCTTGCTGTCGACAAGCAGGGACGATTGTCGATAAAATCTAGTTATAAAATTAACGACCTTTATATAAGCTTAAACATCACCGATATTACTTTTCCTCACCAATTTTTCTATATTTTCAGCTATCTTTTAAGTCGTGCGCCGGCGTCGCCACTCTTTAGATTTGGGGCCCTGGGCTTGTAGAGTATTTTTTTGGTCACTCACACATAGATGTTCGCCTTGCTTTGTTGGCGTTTTGGCTCTACTCATAGATTTGGGCACTCGATTTGATGAACAGTTTTGGGTTCTCCACTCAGTAGATTTGAGCTGAGTAGTTTTTTTCAGTGGGACTCTCGTTTGGTGTTCTATTCAGTCGATTTGCGCCTGGTTTTTGCTTTGGTCGCCCTAAGTAGAAATTTGGGTCCCTGCCTTTGATGAATAGTTTTGGGTCTCCGTATTCAGTAGATTGGGGGCCTGGCTTTGCTTGAGTAAAGTTTCTCGAGTCTCCACATGCAGTCGATTTGGCAACCTTGCTTTGTTGAGTAGGCCTAGTTCGGGGGGTCTCCACTCAGTAGATTTGGGGCCATTGCTTGATGAATAGTTTTGGGTCTTCATTCAGTAGATTTAGAGCGGCCCTGCTTTGCTGAATAGTTTTTTCCACTCAGTAGATTTGGTGCCTTGGCTTTGCTGATTTCTTCAGGGTTCTCCACTCAGTAGGTTGGGGCCCTGGCATGATAATAGTTTTTGTGTCTCCATTCAGTAGATTTGGGGCCCTGGCTTGCTGAATAGTTTTTTTCGTCCTCCATCATTAGATTTGGCTCCTTTGCGCTCTGCTGAGTTTTTGGGTCTCACTCAATAGATTTGGGGCCCTGTCTTTGGTGAATAGTTTTGGTCCTTCAATTCAATAGATTTAGGCGCCCTGGCTTGCTGAATATTTTCTCATTAGATTTGGCCCTTGCTTTGCTGAGTTCGTCAGGGTCCTCAAATCAGTAGATTTTTGGGGCCCTGGCATTGATGAATAGTTTTGGGTCTCCTTCAGTAGATTTGGGGCCCTGGCTTTGCTGAATAGTTTTTTCGGCCTCCCCTCATTAGATTTGGCGCCTATGCTTTGGTGAGTAGTTTTTGGGTCTCCCTCAATAGATTTGTGGCCCTGGCTTTGCTGATAGTTTTTTTGGGTCTCCACTCAATACATTTGGGGTCCTGGCCTTGCTGAGTAGGTTTGGGTCTCCACTCAGTCAATTTGGGGCGCCTGGCTTTACTGAGTAGTTTTGGGGTCTCCCTGGTTAAATTTGTGGCCCCCAGCTTTGGGTAAGATCTTTTTTTCTACTCAGTAGAATTTGAGGCCCTGGCTTTACTGAGTATTTTTGGAATCGCCACGCAATTTTGGATGCCTTGCCTTTGCTGAATAGTTTCGTTGTCTCTAATGCATTGGTGCCTGGTTGTTGCTGAGTATTTGTGGATCTCCATTAAGTAGATTTGGGGCCTGCTTTGTAGATTATTTTTTTGTCTCCACACAGTAGATTGGAGCTCTTGGCTTTGTTGTGCATTTTGGGGCCTCTAATCAGTAGATTTGGTGCACTGGATTTGATGAACAGTTTTGGGTTCTCCACTCAGTAGATTTGAGCTGAGTAGTTTTTTTTCAGTTGGACTCTCGTGTGGTTTCTATTCAGTAGATTTGGGCGGGCCTGTTTTGCTTGTGCTCCACTCATTAGATTTGGGGTCCGCTGGCTTTGATGATATTTGTTGGTCTCCGTTTCTTAGATTTGGGGCCCTGCTTTGCTGAGTAGTTTCTCGGTCTCCACTCAGTAGATTTGGCGCCATTGGCTTTGTTGATACTTTTCTGGCTCTCCAATCAGTAGATTTTTGGGGCCCTGGCATTGATGAATAGTTTTTGGGTCTCCATTCAGTCTAGTTTGGGGCCCTGTGTTTTGCTGACTAGTTTTTTCGGTCTCCATCTCACTCATTAGATTTGGCGCCTATTGGCTTCACCCCGGGGCTTTGCTGATCATTCTGGGGTACATCCACTCAGTAGATTTTGGGGTCCATGGCGTTGATTAACAGTTTTTGGTCCCATTCAGTATAAAGATTTTGGGCCCTTGATTTGCCGATTGTGGTTTGTTGCTCCACTCCGTAGATTTGGAGCCCATGCCTTGCTGAGTAGTAGAGTCTCCATTCAGTAGATTTGTGGCCAATGGCTGTTTGCAATAATAGAAGTAAGTTTTTGAGTCTCCTACTCAGTAGATTTGGGCCCTAGGGATAGCGGTGAGTGTTCCAGTGGCATCTGATGAGAAAAACGCGGATTTAATTTTGATCTGCTTGATTATCAAGTGCAAGGTACGACGTAACGAGCTTACGCCGGAGTGAACCGCAAAAGACACTGGGTAGGTCCCTGGTCCCGTTGAAAATCGGTAGGGGAGAGTAATGCCGAACGCGGGTCTCCCGAACGCAGCGATTTCGCTATATTGCTAACGGAGGGAGACCGGGTTACCCAGCCCCTCCATCTCTCACGTTCCTTTCTCCGCCTCTCTAGCTCAACGTTTCCTCCTGCTCTTCTCTACCGTTCTCTCTTCCTTATTGCCGCTTTTTTGCTTCTCCCCGACATGTGTCCCTCCTCTATGCCTTGGGAGTACCGTTCAAATAATACACACAAATTTTCGTGTCCTTCTCTCTTCTCGTGACCAAAATGGAAAATCTCGTACATTCTCGTGAGACACTGGTTTAACAAAAACACTTTTTAGTGGAAAAATAGGCACAACATTTCTGGATGCATAGGCCCTATCACATTTATAAGAAGAGGAAAATGATTTAATAGTTTAATAGGACTAGAGGTTCCTTCACATTAAAAGTCATGTACAACAGGGGGCACTTCCATGACGAAGTTTATGAGGAACGCGATTTACAAACTCACCTTGTTTGGGGTAAATCCCGAACGACCCTGTAGTCCATGGCATTCGCTCGATTATAGGTGTGTCCATCTCCTCTACTTATTTGAAACTCTGCATCGACTTTTTCAATCTACATTAGTATCATAACCTTTTTGTGCAAAAGAACAAATATGTTGCTATTGTTTGGTCCCCAAAGGGCTGCCTATTGACTGTGTCGAAAACAGCCACTCATGTCTCGGGCATTAGCCTACTGAGGTGTCGTGTAATCCCGAACGACGCCATTTTTTTTGTTTTGATCATAAATTCTTTTCTAACAGGTTTGGAGTCAGAAAACATGTGTATAGTTAAGAGTTTTTGCTTACTACTATTTTATTGATATGGCTATCCTTACCAAACCTTGTTTTACCATGGACTTATTGGCTTCAAAACGAATGGTGTTCGGCCTACTCGACTCGGACTTACCCCTATAAATAGTCAGGTGGAATTCTAGGCACACAGCCTGAACGATGGAAATGGAGTACAGAAATGGAGTACAGACTTTTTCTATGGATAGATTTTATTTCATTAGGACCTAAGCCCCAATAATTTGGAGGGTGTGCAAATTTGTTACAGTGCCACATTTTTGGAAATCCAATATGGCTGCTACCATGTCCAATTATCACTAACAATCCTGAAGTATTTCCGATAGAGAAAAATATCTCTCGGTACTCCGGGGTTTAAGCGCGAGAAGTGTTGGTAATGTAATTTTATCATTCCATTGCCACCAAAATTCCAATATGGCTGCTCAAGTCAAATATGCTCTCGGCATCATGTAAAATGATCTTAAATCCTTCATTATACCTATTAGTCTACTTGAATAATACTGAACACCTAACGTGTTTTCTTCATGTGTTCAAAATCTGTTACCATTGATCACACTCTGCAAGGTGTTACTTTACACCTCTAGCATGTCTAAAAATCATTCCAACGCATCAGGACCACGTCCAGTTTTCTGCCATTTTGCAGTTAGAGCTGATCCAGGTCTAATTGCCTGCTTATCTTTACACTTATGAGACTACATCTGTATTTGGTCACTAGACACCCTTAACTGGCATTTCTCTTGTATGGCCATTTTTAAATTCAAGCTGGCAGCCAATACAGCCGCCTTTAAAAATAGTAATCTACAGTATTATGTGTATTATAATGGTATTTACAATCAACTAATGAATTATTGTAAAGTGTACATTAAAGAACACTATCAGTGATTTTGAAAAATATTTGAACTTTGCAGGAATAGCTTCAAAGTGAATTATAAGTCTGTAGAATTCTCATCGTTCGCCTTTCGCTAAATTGACCGAAAAGGAAGAACGGCAGTGTTTCCACATACGATCTTCCATTCATTCGTGTTGTAGTAAGTGCCGCTTTGGAACCAGTAATGACTAAAATCTCCGATTCTGTCCTTATTCGGCTGCTTCTGGTCTTATCATTTGCAGGGTATGTGAGGCTACCTGTTACTGTTGCAGACATGCAAAATCTGATTTTGTATGATTTTTAGATTTGCTGATTAGAAATCCAACGATAGTGTCATTTAGGTATGGGATAAGTATTTGGCCATTTGACATCTTATCTGCGAATTCTGTTTCTTTAACATGCAAAAATTTAATGGTGGCCATTGGCTTGCCTTTTTACCTTCTTAAAACTATAAATACGATACATCTGTATTGTATTTCCGCTAAAACACCCCCAAAGGGTATTAAAGTTTAAAAGTATGAGAGGATATGAGATGAGATTTTCTTTGAGCATAATAAATCGTATCTGGTTATTGTTTTACAATATGCTAAAATTCACAAAATGACGGCCAATTAATTCTGAATAGATGAAAATGTAGGTTTAACGATATTAAAAGGCAGTCATGTGACTGCCATCTTGGATCGGTGAAGCTTGTTTAACACAGTGAAATGCAGATATGAGCCCTACTGGGTATTGAAGCGCAGAATTATGATCTATGCCCCAATAAAATTATGGCCATTTGAATGAATTTGAGAGTTGATAGCGGGTTGGGGACCATATGGACCTTTGTTTTTTTTTTTAAAAAAAATGCACTGCCACGAAATTTGCACACCCTCAGAAGTTAGTAGCATGTATGTCATTCATTGACAAAAAATCGATCAATAGAAAAAGTCTTACTCCATTTCCACCCGCTGCCCACAATTCCTCCTGGCTAAAATTGCCATTTTTTCAAAAATCATGAGGTAGACCCATTGTGTTGTGTTTACGGGAAAGTGATCATAGAATTAACAACACAAAAAACCGCAACACCCCTTTTGCGATGATAGAGATTCTCAGTGTAGACATTCAGTTTGCCTAGGGAATTAGTAGGGGATATTATCCCCCCCCCCCAGATCATAGCACTGCCATGCCACTTCGAGGTTATCCCGACAAATGGCGAAACACAAATTTATAAGCTATAGACCAGTTAGAGGTGCATGTTCAGATCGTCTTGGGACCCCCCTGATTTACCCGGACGTAGTATCGATCTTGATATCAGAGAAAGGCTGTATTTTCTCATTGTAGTCCCGAAATTTGAGCCCTAAAATCATTTCATTCCCACGATAAAAACAAATAGTGGTAACCATCAATATTATGCACAAGTGTTGAATGGGTGTGCAAACATGGCATATTGCGTTAACATCAAAACCGCAAATTGTTTACCACGGTCTTGACGGGGTGTTAGTGTGCAAGTGCCAGGCTCTCATATCAAGTAGAGAACACAGTACCACATAAATCGGAACAAGACACCTTAACATCCTACGTCACTATTTTGTTGCCTGCGAATCATGGCCCTGCGAATCGTTAGGCCCATAGTATTAAAACTCTAACAGGGTACAATTGCCCAGTGGTAACAGTCAGGACGACCAATTTCAAGATACCAGGCCCTAACATGGTTTTACAACATTGCTGTTAACTGGTCTATAAGCTACCGTAATACCGCTTGCCCTAAGGTGGGATTCAGGCCACGTGTGGGTTGTTTACAAACCGAGGGGGGGGCATGCACCACCGGTCCTCATGCTGATGGAGGGTTAAATGAATTGATGGCGTTGAACTAATTAATATGCGCCACATAAATAGTGATAATTGTTTTTCTAGCAGACGAATTCATAGCAAAAGAGCTCAAGAGAGATTCTGTTAGGCGAAAAAATGAATGGTCTTTACCCGGCCGAAAAGCCATGATTACAATATAGGTTTACAATACGGTTTTATGCGCAGATATTCCTATGCGCATGCGCATGGTAGCCATCAGAAATCAGATGTGTCAGCAGCTGACAGTGATGAGCAGGGTCAGGGATGATGAGCAGACCAATCACAAAAGGATTACGCGAGGCGACCAACAAAGTTTCCCTTTAAAAGTCTCCTAAATATAATCGCTGATCAATGTTGCAAAGGTGGTGAAAATATAGTACATGCGTGGAGAATCTGACGGTAAGATAAATTGGTGCAGTTGGTTTAGATAATAAAATTTAATGGTGTACTATTTAACCTCGGTTCTCAGTCCCTTTTATATTTAGTGTAGGGCTACATGATGTATGTTTTGATAGCTTATGTTACGGTTTATCAATAACGATCATTCAATGCATGGAAACCCGACACCTCATCCGTATGCAATTTCATCCCTATATTATACGGAATTCCGGGATACGCAATAGAGTCAAACGTACCGTATTCATTCATGCATTCTAAGTCATATTCGTTAGCAGTGCACTGACAGTACTATAGGCAGCTGATCTACTTGTTGTTAGGGGACTTGAAGTGGTTATTCATTTTCATAAGATTTGTATGCAGGGGAATTGAAGTTGGTGGTGGTGTGTTATTAATTGACTGTGCATAGAATACGGATGTGTGCCATTACCCTCTGGTTTGCCGTCCATGTTTATTTTACCCAATAAGAATCATACTATCAGCCAGCTGGTATACACAGCATAAAAGAAAAACCTGCACGATCATGAAGATTGTATAAAGCCTTAGAGTTGCATTGTGCATGGTGAGGCGAGGAAGGATGTTAATATTGAGACTGAGAGAGCCAGACGGAGGAGTTTGTTTCCTTTGCCAATATCCCCCATTTTCCATGCATTCAAAGAAAAAATGAAATTCACGGTAATTCAATAGGCCTACCATAGCAGTAGATTCGGTAGCGCATCACCAGGGTGATAACCCCAGGGTTTACAACATTGACACGTGGGACTCTAGAGCAACCGCTCAAGACAATTCTGTATTACTCACTCACGAATATCAGAGGGATTAATGGCACTTCTGCGGCACCTCATTCCTATACTGTTCATTCCTAAAATCTGTATCCTAGCCAACATGGCCGCGTTATTTAACACACTCGCCAAATAAGCCAAAAAACCTTGTTGTATGGGAGTAACCCGCCCGACCATAATTTGGAAAATCAAACCCTGTACAAAAGTATACCTAACCCTTTAATTTTTTATGATTCAAAAAGCTTATTTTTCATGTTGTTTTACCCTGATTTTTTAACCGATTTTCTCAATATTTTTTGTGTTTTTTGTGTTCTGTAACTTTGGCAACTTCTCTTTAAGATTTTCAATAATAAGAGTCAAAAGTATCAATATTAATAACATTACATAGACTAGTGTGTGATGTGATGTAGTAATGCATTATTTAAAAAAAATCCGCCCGCCCTACCCTATTTTGCAATGGCCGGTACTCCAATACAACAATTTTTTTTTTTGGCCTAAGTGTCAACGTATCGAAAAGCTTAGTACGCGTCCGGGCCGACTGTAACAGCCATTTTCACGTTCGTTCATCACGCTGTTTGGAGCTATTAGGCTGTTGCGAACATTGAGAGCTACAAGCAGGGACAGATCGTAGAGAAGATGCTCACAATAAGAACCTTCTATTCATATTAGCCAGTAGGGCCTATTTTTTATTATCAGAAAGTAATGCCTTCCAAATCTCTTAATTGTTTCATTTAACCGCTTGAATGCGAGAGCCGCCTAATAGTTAGGTCATTTGGAGCAATTCCGTGACCGTGGAGAGCAGACATCATTTCTCAGTGGATTGTCTTCTATGAAGGTTAATGAACAAATTTAGCGGGGGGTCATCGAGAAAGTGTGGGCGGAATCCAGGAGGGGGGAAAATTCATAATACAGGGTCAAAAATTCAATGCTTTGATTGCAGTAAAAAGGTAACCAAACAAAAAGTGTCTTCTGGTTACAGGAGAGAAAAAAGTTATAGTTCTTACAACTTATGGTTATAGAGATATAAGACAAGAATCGTCAAAGGTCATCACGAAAGGTTAAATCTAAATATTGCTCCGATTTCTTTAAACAGGGGCTCAAATGTTCATCTTTCTCAGAGACTGCAACAAAAACATTTTGCACCGTCTAGTATATTTTTAAAATTCGGAGATCAATAGAGGTCAATGGGGTTAACCTTGTGTGTCATTTATCTCGATAAACAAATCCTTTCTCTACTCAAATGAGAGTGTCAACTACTTTTGTTGCAATCCCTGTGTAAAAGTTAAAAGTGAGACCATTTTAAAGAAATCTGTGCAATATTAAAGATTTAACCTTTGACATTTGACGAATTTTGTCTTATACCTGGGTACCCATACCTTGCAGGTACTACAAAACCATACCTTTTTGTGTCATCGTGGTTGTAAGAATTGCAGAATGCAAATAGGGATTAATTCTGGTCGTATGTTGTGTGTTGTTGTCTGTGGTCAAAATGTTACCCTTCATATATTGCATGGCCGTATGAGTTCCGTAAGGGCTATCAAGATGTAACTTGGTGGAAAAGGCGGGGTGGGGTGAAATGTGGTGACATCATGTGACCTTGTTGAACTCGTGTGACCTCTGACCCCCTTCACAAAAACCGCGCAGGCAGATGACACTCGGTTCGGGACCGCGATGTATTTTTTAATCCTTGTAACAAGAAGAACACTTTGGTTACCTTTACAGCAAAATCCAAACATTTTTCATTGTGACCCCTGAATTATGAAATCTCCCCCTCCTGGATTCCGCCCACCCACTTTCTCGAGGGGTACCCGATCATCTAAATTTGATCATTTAACCTCATAGAAGACAAATCCACGAGAAATGATGCTCTGCTTCCACTCGGTCACGGAATGCCTATAATGACCCAAACTATAAATTACGGGAAAGGAAAATCTCATATTTGTTCAATTTGGGGGTTTGGTTATAAATTAAACTTGATTTATGATAATGGGACATATTCAGAATCCAGCATGCAAAATGCATTATTAATGAGTCCAATAAACCCTGACTTTGTGGTTGTTTTATTTATGGCTTCCCAACTGACCTGCAAATATTTGGGAGTCATTCAAGCCAATGACTTAGGTGCTATAAATTATTACAGAATGGGCTATATGGAAGGATTTTTAGTAGGGTTTAGTTTCACTTAGTTTTTCTCTACTGGACTCACTCATTGGTTGCATGTTAATTTAATTGGTCAAGGCCCCACAAAAAACTTTTACAAAAAATAATAACATTTAAAAAGGTTAAAACATTTTATCCTGCGTTTGTCAATGCTGCTAATGTTTTTCCATGCACTATGTTTTAATTTGGCAGGGATGAGGAGTCGTTTCATGTTATGAAAAATGCCATCTAAGTAATGAACAAGTGTGTGGATACAAGTGATTCTGCTCGGCTTTGTCACAGCAGGCCTTGTGGTTCTCGTGACGTTAGCCTACTGGCTACGTCTACTACCATCTGGGAAACTTGTAACCCACCCAAAGGCGGTTTGTCATTACTGGTTGTGATACTGTATTTGGTCAGGCCATTGCTGAACATCTGGACTCCCTTGGTTGCTATGTGTTTGCTGGATGTCTAGATGCACATGGGTAAGGGCACGGAGACTCTGTGAGGAGACATCTGAGAGGCTTGGGTTTTGGCAGATGTGTCACCAAAGAAGATGAAGTGTCTGCAGCCTTGGAGATTGTTAAAGAGAAATTACCTGATCCAGAAAAAAGGTTTAAACATGTGTTTAAAGGCTGATTCAGAAAATCCGAAATGCGAGAAAAAAAAAATCATCAAAAATTAGATTTTTTATGGTGTAACAAAGTATAGGTATCCTCACATACTTAAAAGTAAGTAAAGACCGAAAGCAGCCTAATAAGGACAAATTGGATATTTCAGTCATCCATTGTTCATATGGACACTTTCTATAAAATGTAATTGAAACATGTAGATTGATCTTTGTCGGTGGAAAATTACAGCGTTTATGTTCTTTTCTGTTGATTTTCTTGGAAAAAAAGAACTCAGAAACAAAAACCTTGGAAATGCTGACATGTTCACCAAATGTACAAAGCTGTGTGGAAATAGCTTTGAATTGATAATAGAATAGGATTATGAATGTTTTCATTGCTACTGAGAACATTCCTAATCCTAGTGTGCTTTGTTAGGTCTGTGGGGAGTTGTCAACAATGCTGGGTGGCAATTTTGGCTTAGAGAATGTGGTTCAGTGGCTAAGAGATACACGGGGTTGCCGATGTCAATGTGTTTGGTGGTGTATACAGGTGATCAAAACATTCCTACCATTGATCAAAAAAGTAAAGGTGAGTGGGAATCGCATCGTGTATAATTTTTGTACCCAAGAAATGCAAAATTTCACGGTTCATGAAGGAAATTTTGTATATTATTAGTATTTGAAAATTGTTATTAGAGGCATTTTAAAACAACTATGGTTATTTTAGAGGGCTTTTAAATCAATTACATGACATGCAACTTCTATTGTAAATGGATTTTGAACTCGAGCTGCGCAAGTTTATCAGTAGTTCTAATTCATTTCATAAGCTTTGTTGTAAATATAGCACATCAATAATTACAAGATAAATTTGCAGTACTATAGGCACACTTTTTTTTAAGAATCAGCGAATCTTTCACAAATTTATGTGAAGACATCATTTAGAAATTAGCTTTGGTTATCTCCTACCAAAGATTCAATTGTTGGGATAAATGAGGAGGTAATTTACAAATGTATGTATATTTGAAATTCCTTTTCTCTTTTCTACAATGTCCATGCAGCTGTGATAGTATTCCATTGTCAATGATTGTGTATTGTGTTTTATATATTAAAAATTTTCGCTAATCCCTAGATTTTAAATGCTATACTATTTTTGATGTTTGCCATTGAGTTGGTTATATTCTAATTATAGTTTAATATTGTTTTCTTCCTCAGGTCGTATAGTGAATACAACAAGTATATTGGGTCGCAAGGGATACTCTAGGGTCGCTCTTGCTATGTGACTTCCAAACACGCCATGGAGGGGTTACCCAGTGTCTTCGCCCCACAGAGAGGCGTCAATGGGGGCGTTCATATCAGCATCATCGAACCAGGAAAAACTTTGTAGGCAGCCACAGGGATCTTCAACAAAGAAAAAGTTGAAGCTATAGCATCAGAAGTTGTGGGAAAATATGTCAGATTCTCTCCGCCAGGACTATAGCAAAGAGTACTTTGATGGTTATGTTTAAAGAAAATGGAGGGTTTTGTAACTGAAGTTGTTCTCGAAAAGAGCCCTGTTATTGACTGCGTTTTGAAGGCATTATTTGTACGAGCCGCACGGAATCAGATATTCACCAAAATCATTGATGAACATGTAATGACATTTATAATGACCATCTGCCACATGACTTGCAGATTATATTTAAACAGTGAAATGGCCGAAGCTTATATCAAGAGTTCTGGTGCTATAACCACCAGGGTTAAATAAGATAATTGGACACGGGCCACTTGTAGAAAAAAGTAGCCCCTGGTTCACATGGGTTTCAGGGGCCCACTTGTGATGAACTCAGGCCACTAGTCTTCCATATTGATCATTCTGAAGTAGTAAGCCGCTGCTTTCTGGAAAGAACAAGAGACCGTACACATAGAGAGTATAGCCCTAATGTTGCCACTCCAGGTTCACTCAAAAAATCTTGCGGACAAGATATCTCACTCAGGTAAGCGCTCGATTCCAGTGTATTGTGCTCATCCATGCTTATAGGCGTGCGTTCGAGATTCAGCTTCTGTAATTTCCATGGACAAAGAATTAACCATCTGTGTGTCCCGATTTAAACCCATGCGATATTTGGGAAGTTGGCCCCGGCTGCGATGGTTATCTCGATGTATGTTTGCTGAGAAGGGAAAGCGCTGATCCTCGATCTGCTGCATCCCTGAAATGATGCCTAAATGGTTTATGGTATGTTGGGCCACAGTGATCAGGGACCATTTGTGAAAGCGCTTAGAGCAAAGCAAAGGCTCTATAATAATCTCTGCTATTATTATTATTAAAAAAATGACACATTCAAGCTGGAACTGCGTTGCAGTTAACATCAGGTACTTCCAGTTGGCTCCTGATTGTGTAACTTCCTTGCTTCACGGATTGGAACCAGACTGAGAAGAGTCATATTTCTTCGTTTTTTAAAGAGTATCTTAATCTTACCACTTCCATCAAGAGTTAACTAGTGTATTTATGAACTGTGAACTGGTTCAATGAAAAATCATAAATGTATTGAGCTGTAATATGGGGCGCCACTGGGGAAAATGTGTCGCCTGGCAATACAATATTGAGCTGTCACAGTGCTGTTGGGAGGTATAATGGGCACCAAACAATTGCCGTTGCCCGCTTACTTTTGCCATGGCATACAACGGTGCTGATTGATAGTGGCTTGTAGTTTTGGTTCCGGTCGGTACGTCGGTACAATTTGGCGAAAAGCAGTGTTGTTTTTTGGATTTTGATGCGTGTATAATACACAGTGGCAGAGCTTTATAGTTTTCAGGGACACAACATTGTGGGGCTTATCATAAAGATAGATGTTAAAGGTCCATGGCCGCTATCTCTAATAGTCCTTGTTCCCAAAGCCCCAGATTTTACCGGAAGTGGTCACCATTTTTGGTAGCAGAAGAAAGCTACTATTTTTCTCATTTACCCCTGTTATCTTAGGGCTTAATGGTTGTTTGGTTTGGAAGTTATTATCCGAAAATGTGCCCCCATTTTTTGGTCGACCAATATTAATTTTACGCAGTACTGTATGGAGCTTACAAATCACGTTTTTATCGCTCCGTCATAAAAACGGATTGAAATATTGGCGCGAAACTTTACAGATGGGTTTTGGAGTGAAGGCCAATAGAAAGGAAGGTATCAATGTACAACTTCATATCCTTAAATCGGGCAGCCCCCTTTAATCTAGCAATATCATCAATTGTTTGTAGCTATCAACACATTGACTGATAGTCGTCCAAGTTGGTAGCATAATCACTCATTGGGATTCCTGGTGCCTATATATTTTGGTGATTTAAATTCATGCATACTAATCAGTATTATAGTTAGTTTATTGTGCATATTTAGTGTCATATGTTATTAATTCACTAACATGGAATACAATTTTAAAGTACATATTTATGAATGAAAATTTTTACAAATAAATTATATAAATAAGAAAACAAATTATGATTGTTTTTTTTTGTCTAATTTTAGTTGGGGGTATTTATACAATGAAATATTATATAAACCAAAACCAACTCAGCTTTCATTAAAATTCCATATTGTACATGAGATGCATATTTAAAGGTGCATGTTCTGATCATCTTTAGGACTCCCAATTTAACCGGAAGTAGTATCGATTTTGATATGAAATGAAAGTCTGTATTTGTCTCATTGTCATCCTGAATTTCAGGGGAGGGGTCAGGGTTGGGTGCGTCATGGAGGGACGGGATGGGGTGACCTCATGTGGCCTTGGTGACCTCACGTGACCTTGGTGAACATGAGGGGTGGGGTGGAATGAACCTTGGTGACCCCATGTCACCTTTGGCCCCATTCAGAAACCGCGACGGCAAACGACACCAGCGATCCAACGACGCGACCGCGATGTATTTTTGTTAACATAAAAAACTTATTTAATAGCAAGATTTTTTTCTGTTACTGGAAGTTCATAGACCCCCAGGCACATAGGTAATGTAGGGTAATATATATTTTAACAAGAATCACATGGTGGTTCTGGTTCTGGTTCGATACTCTGCAAACGCCTCCACAGGCAATACACGCAAAGGGTATTGGGTAGCGCGTTTACAGCAAGGCAGATTAGTCGTAGTGGGCGTCCCTTAAAACTCATAATATTAATGTCCCGAAGCTGGGCCTTAAAATGGTCAAGTGTTGGAGCCTCCTTAACTTTAGTTGGCAGGAGGTTCCACTCTGGAACAGTCCTTGGAAACAAGGAGTACTTGAAGCTATTCATCTTGATACGAAGCATCTGAAGATAGAAGGCAGACCTGTTGCGCCTAGTTGGTCTGGTTGAGGTGGATGCTTTTAAATCATCAATGTTGATGGAAGTAACACCATGCAGGCCCTTATACATGAAGGTGAGCCTGGAAACTGCCCGTCTTTCCTCAAAGTTTGCCACTTAAGCTGATCAATCATAGTAGTGACACTAGACTCCCGCTTGTAATTTCTGGTAACAAATCTTGCGGCTTTCCTTTGAACTGACTCCAAACGATTTTTCTGGCCAGCTGGTCTTGATGATATGGATCCCAAATTGAGGAACAGTACTCTAGTTTGGGGCGAACGAGTGACAAAAAGGGAAATAAAGAGATGACATTAATTTTCAAGAAAATATACCCATACAAATGGCCGCCATTTTTATATTTACAGCAATGTTGAAGCCACAAGTGTTCAGAAAAAAAGAGACTAAAATAGTAATTTAAGGTAATGGAACCCAATAATACCATTAATAATATTAAATTGTATAGCTATTGGACATAATAATATTAATCATATTCAAGTAATTAAGTATATACCATCAATTGAAATAATCCATTTTTAATTCAGAGTTTCTTGTTCCACATCTATGTATATATAAATGCAAATATATATTTTCATCTTGTTTTTATTTTTCACATTTTTTTATTCTCCCACTTAAGATAAACATAAACCTGTATTTAAAACAATTGTTATTTAGAAACCCTTGACCAAGAATTCAATGCTTCATACTTATCAGCAACGTTAGATATGCACTCCGTATTATTAGATATGTTCTAGAACCCTTGTCTCTCATGGTGTGGCTTCATGAAAGCCGCAATGCAAGGTGACCAGTATGAGAGAAGTAGAATAGAAACATTGCCCTTCATCATCCTAGACCTTTCAAATCTATGGAAAGCTATGGCTTGAGAGTATGTCCAGCCAAGATTGACCAAGCATTATACATCAAGGCAGCGGAAATATCAGCTTCTTCTCGAGACTTAGACAAGTTATCGTATATCTTGAAGGTTTCATCTTCTAATGTTATATCTTAAAAGGTATTGGTCAAATTATGTCAGGAAGTGGTCTAGCTGAGCTTTGGGAGCAAATATACGCTAAGGGAACCGTTATACATATGCTTTCTGGACATGCCTTTCATAAAGTGTATGTACAATGTACATGCTTACATTCTTATACTTCATCTGCCCTCATTGGACTTTACACCTGATGTCTTAGAATTGACAACGATTAACTGGAGAGTCTTTACAGATCCCTCCTTAACCAAGACGAGGAAGCTAGTGTTATTGCTGAAGAGAAGTACATTAAGCAGTTAGGGCTATATTCATTTCACAAGTCCTTGATAATGCTGCTAGTGAAAGCAGAACCGTTAAGGTGTGGGTACAGTACATCCAACAGGTGACTCTTATGCAGCCTTTTATCAAAGATGAACGGACTGGCAACTGGAAATTCGACACCTTTACTCTCTAAGGCAAACAATTCCTCATTTCCATGCTGCTGGACATCTTCATTATGCATATAATCTGCATGGTTGTATTTGCAACAGATGGAATCCTTAGATAAGCGCATGCCAAGTGACAGAAAACTGGTACTTCACTATCCAGCGGCAGGATGCATCCTGGGTTGGCAAGTTGGCAACTTTTCAGACCAAACCATTGAGCTGTTCTTAATGCAGACACTGAAGACATACGGTGGAATGAAATGGACAGGGCATCACAGCATGATGACCAAGTGGATTCATGCTCTTCCTCGCTGTGCTTCTATCTGTCACGCAAGGGAGCAGTTCACTGGAGTTCATACTGGCACATCAGAGCATCACAACGATCTACAACAGAGTTATCAGGCAAGAGACATAAAGGATCACCATTTTTAAAGGATGGTTCCAAGGCTTTTGACAGTGTCTTCTTACCAACTATGGTGCCCCAGACGAGACTGTCAAAGCAATTGCCATCATGTTTGTTAACCCATCTAGCTTTGTGCAGACCATGGATGGGCCCACAAAGGAGTTCCTAACAACTACTTGAACCCTCCAAGGAGATACTCTTGCTCCCTATCTCTTAGTAATCGTTGTTGATTACAACCTCAGTCAGAGTCTTGACATCATGAACGGCAAGGGACTCACCATCAAACCCAAGCGTTCTAGACGTCACCAAAGTCAGCATCGTACAGACCTTGACTATGCAGACGATCTAGCTCTAACAGTCGATCTGGTGTGCGCATGCGTCGGCAGTGTTAACATCGCTGGAGAATTGTGTCCACCAAATATCGGTTTATTGACCAGAAATTTATTTTTAAGTATCATCTGTAGTGCACTTTTAGCCCTGGAAAACACCTGATGCCAACTAAATGGTCAACACTTCCGTGGAAGGAGGAGACTTAGAGGACTCGATACTCCGATTAATATTTAGAATTGTCAAAGATCTTTACCCGCTCTGCCAGACCAAATACCACGGAAAATTCCGACTTGTCAGACAACTGAGAAATTACGCTCTTTTTCTCTCATGAATTTTGCCCTAAAAGTTTTAACTCGTATACTTGCCGCATCACTAAATCACCTTATTTTAGCGACGGAGACATTCCCACCATTACTAACCTTTTCTAGTTATATTATCTGTGCATTTTCAACTATAAAATGGATTTAGAGTGCATCTGTTTTGCTCAAGATTTTAAATATAGCAACGCTGCAGTACAATAATGAGTTTTAATTATCCAATTTGTAGGTGTGTATTTTTACAGGAAGTAACTGCATGTTGTAATATTTATTACTAGGCGATTTCCCGGATTTCGCATTACCCTGCTTTCGCGATTACATTTTCACCTTGACCCGGTCGTGTTTTTTTTTCAAATGTGTAAAAACCGTTTACGCAATTAGCGCCGATTACCCGTCTTTCACGATTAGTAGCACCCCTGGAAATGCAAAGGTGTTCTAGCGCAACCTCAGTTACAACCACCCACCAAATTTGAAGGCGACCAGTGATCTCCGAGAATAACAACGGACAGACAGAAGGAGAGAGACAAACTTTTTTTTAATGTCAATGGAAATACAGTTGTCTTGAATCTGGTTGTATTTGAGTGTTGCTTATCTCTTCTGTTTAGTTTGGCTATCTACAAATCTTTCACAATACAAAGACAGTGGAACACATCGCACCGCATGATTTCACCTTCAATCTGATGATCATTTAAAACTCTTGCATGTCTTTTACTGAAAATTTAACTGTGGACTGCTTCTAGTAATCTTCAAATATTATGGCCTTAATTCTTCTCGTCGGGTTCATCCTTGTGGCTGTTATTATTGGTGTTATCATAGCTTATATGTTTGGAATATTTCCCCCGCCGCCAGGCCGCTTGGACCCCCACAACAAAGCCGTAGTGGTCACTGGATGCGACACAGGATTCGGACATTCGTTGGCTGCTAAATTAGATGCTATTGGCTTCACAGTTTTTGCAGGATGCCTAGATGTTCGTGGAGAGGGCGCGAAGACACTTCGAGAAGGGGCATCGAGTAGGTTGTTAGTTGTTCAGATGGATGTATCTAAAGAGGAAGAGGTTCAAGCCGCCCTTGAGATAGTTAGGCAGAATCTACCTGAAGCAAATAAAGGTAATTCCTAATATTTTGTTAATGTATGTTACATACAACGTATTTCTGGGACATCGATGTTGGGCACAATAGGGCATACATTACCAAGCCATCCTGCACCCGTTATCGCACTATTATACTGTCAGCATAGTCTTTGTCAAAGACTCGGTTTAAGTAGAGCACCGCGAGCGAAGCGAGCGGCACGAGCGCGTCAGCGCGAGAGAGGTTTCGCGCGATAGCGCGTATACTCCCACACAGCATGTTAAAGTGGAGTAGTAAATCAGTTTCCCAGGCTGTGACACAGACTACTGTCAGCATAGCCATTATATTAATTGATAACCTTGGACTTTGGAACTGGTGTCTGTACTGCACAATTAGCCGGGACAATAATCAGCATTAGAAACCCACTTCATTAAATTGAAAATTCAAAAACAATTATCACAAATCAATTACTGAAAACCTTCAATGTGAACATTTTTAAAACACAATGAAACCCCAAACTCTCACACAGTTCATTAGAATTCTCTAAAACTTTCCAAACATTTTGATCAGTTAACAAATCAACGCAAAATGAATCCACCGAGTGCTACCTGAGCCCGCTTGGGCAAATGGCGTTATTTAGGTCACAAATTCTTTCTGAAGTCAAAAGTAGTAAAAAGTCAATGGTGACGTGGCTGTACAATGACTAATTAACGACATATAGATCAAATGATCAAATATATTTTGTACAGGGCCATATTTTCAGAATGTCCCTATGTAAGGGTGATTGTGGAAAGCAGTGCTTCGTTCACTGAACTTGGCTACCCTCTATAAATCGAATAAATAACTTGAATAAATTGTTTGCCCTCCAGGTCATTCAAGCATGCGAAGAATACAATGTTCACCTGAATACAATGAAGACTTGGTTCACCTGAACATTGCAGATTCTGCAAGTGATTCTTTTGTATTCTCTGCATCTTATATGCGGAAATTCTATCTGGAATTTAATAGGCAAAGTCCAACTGAATCCCCCTTTTTCTGGGAGGTGGTGTCTTCCCTGCACTGAACTGTGAAAGTTGCTGCGCTGAAGTCTGTACAGACTATTTCATTTCCTAATCCTCCTAACAGCTTTGACATTAGTCCTTCCGGCACATAAAGGATGCGAGAAAAGTGCTGCATGCACCGGATATATTTGCACTTAATTAGATTCCGGATGTAATTTAGATTTAGCTGCATGTTTTACAACTGAGAAATAGTTGTAAGTACCAACCTTGAAGTCATTTATGCGAGTTCTACATACGATTTACGCATTATATGATATACTTTTTAAAGGAGCATGCAATTTGACACCATAGTTTTTAAATTGTGTATTTTTTGATCATTTAAAACAACTCATATCAATTTTTGGGTGAGTTGGGTTGTGTGTCAAAGTGACAGCTAGCGAAGCGTCTTAAGTCACTGCGTCAGAATTAAGTGTATTTACCGCGAGATGGTACAAATCTTAACTTGCTTAAGAAAATGGTATTAGCTCAAAATACACTTCTTCTGTACTGCACCGACATGTGGTGACACTATTCCCAGCCTTATGAAAGCAAGTGATTGGATAGATGGTAAAGCAGTTCCGATTTAGGACGTGCATGTAGCTATACGTGTGTTACTGTCGCCAATGCTTGGTTTCTTTTAAAATGAGCAGAAATTGGGCGGCAAAAGTTGAGTATTGACCGTTGCACACTGATAGCATTTGCTGAAGTTCCGTATACGATCAATAAATCAAGCGCCTACGCCCTATAAACATGACATCATGTATACGTACGTCTTACGCATTATCTAAAACTAGAATTTCTTTCGGTATATCCCGTTTATACCATGTTCATATCTTTTTGTTAAAGCTCTGTTTGAACAGCAGAGCAGATCCATGACAAAATGTGGGGAAATTGTACACATCATAAATCTCTGAAATGTGCGTGTCCAAAGAAAATATGAAGATTTTGGGCTATAGGGCACCGTAAATTTCTCATGTTTCACGGTGGGTGGGGGACAAAGCTTAAAGGCTCCAATCCCGTTGAAAAGTACATCAAATTGTTCGCCTGGTCATGAGTCCAAATAGATTGTCCATGTCCAATCTACGGTTTTGGAGTGATGGAGCGAAAATGATGACCAAAATAGCCAAACAAATTCTGGTTGTAGGGTAAAAAACACAAAGTTGCTCAAACTGTAGTAACAAATGAAGCAATGCATTCATCTAGATAAGACAACGTAAATAAGTAATAGTTTTTCCATCGAAGATGGTATAAAATCGGAATAGATAAAAGCCACTACATTGCAAGTTACCCTAGCATATGTGTAGCAAGCAAATGATTGGCAGAATATCACAGTCATGCACAGAGTTTGGTGGTTGTCTCGTGTAGCAGTGCAAAGTCCTCTGGTTCCAATTATTTTAAGAATTAAGGACATGGTATATGCCTACTAGGAAATTCATTTACATTTCCTAAGCAGCAAGAAACAAAACTTTTGATTGACTTTTGATGATAGCGCACCCATCACAGTGGATAACTTCTCAGTTCATTGACATGTAATGGATGATATGACCCATGGTTTTGAGAGTACCATTGTGTGTACAATGCCCAGATAGCACACACTATGAGTTACAATATGCTCATCAACCAAGGGCACAGTTCAGTGGGTTGTACTTGTACATGCATTGACATGAACTGATCTTGTGTATTCTAGGTATCATATATTATACACAACACTCAGGGGTGTGTTTTCTAAATACGCTTGTGAATGAAAGCTATTGAACTGTGCCACAGGAGTTGATACTTCATTGCCTCATAGTGTCAAGCATTGTTTTGAAACTTGTTTCCAGTAAGTGGATTTTGTAATCTCGGTGCAATGGACTGTGGTTAAAATATTTAGAATCTATTTGATAACAGGGGGCACTCACCTATGAAATGGATTTGGCTGTATAAAGGCTGGCATTTTCAAACCAGTGGTATTTCAGAATTAAATGTTGATGCATGAGTATGGTTGATGCCTGAAATATAAAACTGTGGTTATATCATCTCTCTAATATACGAGAGGGTTTCCTATGGTCTCTGAGTATTTACACTAACATATTAAGTACTAACAATCTCGCTAAGCGATGGCTGTCTTTTTAAAAGACTATTCTTGTTATCATCTGCTATGTTTCGTTATCATGTTTTGTGGTCAAGTAGGTCAAAAGTCGATGTAATCCAATGCAGTTGTGGCCTGTTTATCCTCTATCTTAGAAACAAAACATGTGATATAGTAAAATATAGTAAAAAAGTATTCTTTTTTTTAATCATTTTAGGAGCGTCCGTATCATGGATACACGCGGCCCCGGATCAGCTTATTCATATCAGTTGAACATGAATAAATCCCTAACAACTACCCACAAGCACTCCATAACTTGTGGATCGCTAATAAGAAGATCATTTGCCAATATGAATATTTTGAGACCACAAACTGTATTGTTACCCCCTTGTAACCACAAATTTGACCTTTTGGGTATTTTCAGCATTTTAACCATACTTTAACTCATACTTCCAAAAATAAAAAAGTTGCACATGATCAAACTATACATATTTGAAAATTTGAATTCATATAGCCAGATGAACAACTAGATATACCTTTCAAAAAGATTGCAGCAATCATTGCCCCCACACACTGAAACATGAGGAATCTGCGATGCCCTTATTATAGCCAAAATCTTTCTTTGGACGTGCCCTAACTCTGTGCCAAATTTTAAGATTTATCATCGAATGGACAATTCTTACACAAATGATAACACGGTTCTTTCTCTCAACAGGTTTATGGGGCATCGTCAACAATGCGGGCCTGTCTACCTTTGGCGAAGTGGAATGGTGCAATCTTGATGTGTACAAAAAGATAACTGAAGTTAACGTGTTTGGGTCAATCCGAGTAACAAAAGCATTTCTTCCGCTTATCAGGAAAGCGAAAGGTAGTGAAGCCATTTTGATCTTTAATTTAATTAGGCTATGGTGCATGATACAAAATATTTGTGCTACAGACCTGGGGATAACTTATTTCATTCACTAAAATTAAAACAATATTATTTTAACCAGGAAAAGCTGTGGCTCCACATGAAAAGAGTGCACAAGTTAGAAAAAACTAATAAAAATGTCAACACAATAATATTTATATATAGAATATACATAACCGCAACATGCTCAAGCGAACAATGGAGCTATGATATTCAATAATCGGCCCGGAACACCCTTCACATTCTTTTACATCTGGTCCATTGTTATTGTGCAGGCAGTTTAACAGATTTTGAGAACCTTAATCCGCCAGTAATTGTCTTTATGCCCTTTATGTCATGAACAGATACTAAGTCAATACGGGGAGGTGATAACACCTAAAATCTTTTCAACTGTGTAGGCAGTAACAGTCGAATTTTCACGTAAGATTAGGTACACACGGATTACTTAGGCTAATGGTTCCGATGATATTAAAAAAATCTCAACTTTTTTAGGTAAGTCGGGGACGAGGTTGTGGATCACGAAATTCCCCTTTAACGTAATATTTTTTTCAAATTTTAGAGAAGTAAGTACGTTATCCCCAGTTCTGTAACACGGAAGATGGTTAAATCGCAAACGTATCATGGCTTATATGCGTCTTGCCACAGTTGATTTGTGTGGCCAACTAACTGTGGTGCAATCAGTAAACTCCTCAAAAAGAGTTTAGAAAGTTTTTGAGCCTCCTATTTCTCATTGATTTGAGACTTGTTTGTATCCTTTTATGTAGTGGATTAGCTCTTTTTCTCCTATCTAAACGACATCACTTTTGTAACAATCGCTTACTTCATGGCCGAGTACCTTCCCTTTGTTTGCAGGTGTGTAGCTAATCCATTGATGAATAAACAGGTCGCAAATAATGAGAACTTGGTGGCTCCCAAAACTTTTCAAACTTTTTGATGAGCTTATCACAATAGGACACCCCCACATAAAAATAGTCAGGTATAAAATAAGGTACGTTTACCATACCAAGTTTGATGATTATGTAGAGTTTATTGATAAGAGCGAAATCAGAAGGTTTTGCGTACTTTAGTTAGATCGTTATCAGATTATGAAACGCTACTAGTCTCGTTAAGTTTTATTAGAATTTATATGAAATTCAATTCATCAAATTCACAGCCTTTGATTAAATTGATGCGTCCTTGAATTTCTTGCTAATACGAGTACCTTTGAAGGTTAAAAACCTAGAGATCAAACCAGTCTTTACAGTCCGACTTTTTTCATTTGTGTCATCTTAGTAAACAAGTATTTCTAAACCCTTTAAAACCTTAAACCTTTACCAACAATTCAATTTTAAAAATGTTTCAAGTATACTAAACATTGTAGCCATCGGTTCAGGAAACTGGAACCTCCTGGTTTGATAACTTTTTGGCATAGATTCTTCCAACCTCTCTCACTTTCCAGTAGATTGGGAGGAGAATTGTACGCCATCGGAGATTTACATAATCCAAGCTTCTTTGATCTTCCAACTAACATGGCTTTGATTGGTAGAGCCAAAGGTGGAAAATACACTTTTTCCTCCATCATACATTCTCAATTGGGTTAAGATCTGGGCTATTCCGGCCAGAAATCCTTCCGCCAAAATGACGGAAAGTCGGAAGGTTTGTTTACCTTTTGTCCCTTTCAATTTTCAAGCGGAAGTTTAAGTACCGCCAGATCACCACATCACAAAAAACGCTGAGAAAATCCAGAAAAAAGGTCCTAAATTTTTTTAAATTGAGTTAGGTCTCAAATGAAATCCACTACTTGCAAGCCAGCATGCACAGAAACAGCACTATTTCACTTCACTCAGCCGTAGGCCAAACACCAAGGGGCGACCAAAGCATTTTTGAGTTAGGGCAACAATTAGTGCATCACCCTAATTGGTCTGAGGGAGGGCCTAGGTTTAATTTGAGGGATATACAGGGACCGAAATTTGAAAACCGAAGATATAGTGGAGTAGTAGATACATTATTAAAAGGTAACGTTGTTTACTGCCATATAAAAGCTTCAAAATTGGGTATAATTAATTTGAAGTAAGTAAAACTGAAACCCCCTTTAGATTTATCGGAAAATATAATATTTTATGTTCATCGTGCAGTCTGTCCTATGTGGGAAAAAGGTGCTGGAGTGTTTAGGCTTAAATTGACTTGTTCTTTGCCTGTTATGACATATTTTGGTTGTTTTTGTAATAAATCCGTATAATTCAATCTAATTGACATCACTTTCGATTGAGATTCTGCGGCGTTCTATTAGTCACACTCTCTGATTTATACCCATACATGCTTCCGTAAACCAGGTGTCGTTTATGTACACTGAGATTTTTGAAGTGCCCCTTTGTTAAACCCTTTCCCCGGACCCGTGCTAGTCACATTCACAGGCCTCACACACCAGGGACTTAGCGATAAAGACTAGCACGGGGTAAAGTAGCAGGGATATTGGATATTGATATTTCGGCTAGACGGATCTTCGGGCTAGACGGAACATTCGCCTACCTGACATTAGCCGACCGTTTTTTTCAATGGCTCATAGCAAAAAAGTAACCGTACGATTTTTTTTTTATTTTTGCTTCAAATATTCCCCAGCACCCACACTCTTCCCACAAACAAAAAAAATAATAAATACTTCCCCACAGCTTAAGGGGGGTAATTAGGTTTGGAATCAGTCATTTTCTTCATATGACATAATTTAAGGACTTACTAACACCCCCTGAAAAAAGTAACCACACGATATTTTTATTTTTGCTTCAAATATTCCCCAGCACCCACACTCTTCCCACAAACAAAAAATAATACTTCCCCACAGCTTAAGGGGGGTAATTAGGTTTGGAATCAGTCATTTTCTTCATATGACATAATTTAAGGACTTACTAACACCCCCTGAAAAAAGTAACCACACGATATTTTTTTATTTTTGCTTCAAATATTCCCCAGCACCCACACTCTTCCCACAAACAAAAAATAATACTTCCCCACAGCTTAAGGGGGGTAATTAGGTTTGGAA
>JAMKCH010035672.1:0-14634 GCA_023653785.1 Ophioderma brevispina
GGAGAGTGACAATTTTAATTGGCCATAGGTCATAGTCAACGTTCGGAATTTTCTTTTTTAATTGTGGGTATGTTGTTCTTACATGACCCCCATTTACTTGTGTTTAGTGTCATGATCAAACTCCTCCCCTGGAAAGTGTATCTTGGTTGGGTCCCTAGGAACCCCCCCCCCCCCCTTTGGGGGCACTAACGTACGGTTTTTTTTTAGCTTGGGGCATTAAGTGTTAAAAAAAATCAACAAAAGATTGGTCTTATATCCTAAAAAGACCAACATAGAAACATGCCAAGATTTAACCAAAGCTGAATATGAAACATTTTAAACATCAGCGAAATGTGTTAGATGTGTCTTATAGTGATCAAAAATTGGCTAGACTAGAAAAAGCCCCGCATAGGAAACACTCCAAATATTTAAAAAACCCAGAGCGAAAAACCCTAAAAAGCATATAACAAAAATTAAACAAATTTAAAAAATGAACAAAAGCTATATAAAAAATGGACACAACGATTAAGGTGATTTCAAAACCAAAATTAGAATATAATTTTTAAAAAACAAAGTTTAAAAGAGATAACTGAAATTATTACCCATGGGGGTTATGTACAAACTACTAAAAGTCAGCCGTTTAAACATATACGATTCTAATTGTATTTAGGCAAAACATTCATATTGCATGAGAGATAATTGCACGAGAACTCATATAGATCATATAAGTTAAAAATGAACAATATTAATCAAATGATGCGATGTTCTTCTTAAAACTGACCAGGTCAATAGCATTTTAACTGTAAATATCAAGTGCATTCCATAGTTTTCCCCTCTAGAACTTAAGCTACGTTTCTTGTAATCAGTATTTGGTTTAAGCAACAATAAAATGTGTTTCTCTCATTTTTTATCTTTACTTCCTTTCTTGTAAATCTCTTAACCTAAAGATGTGGAACAGATTAATCAAATGCACTGGCACGTTTCAACATAGTAATAGGCTTTCATTAAAAATCTCACTTTCTAAGTTATTTCAAGTCATTATTAAAAAGCCTGCTGCTTGAGCCATAACCTATTTGCACCTAGTAATGATCTTGTCGCAGATTTTGACAACTTTAATTTATTTTTATTCCTCAGGGTTCTGGAATCATCTATCTCCCCACAGCCACGTTTACATAGTCAACTGCGGGCAATGATGGCTTTATAAAGTAAAGATTGGAAATGCACTGGAATTCAATTCCATGAGACTTTCTAAGATAGTACAAACCAGGTAAACCTTCCTCCCGACTTCGTCAACATGTTTTCTCCATAGTAAATTTTCGTCAATAATCAACACCCAAGTCTGTGCCAGTGGGACTCTATGTATATTAATGGACCATTAATTTGAAGATTGAAATCATCATCGGATATTGAGAGAAAAGCCTTATATGGAGTACCAATAACCTATATCAGGTTAAGCTTATTTTTCATAAACCTTAAGTGCAACATTTTCGAGACTTCTTCATTAATATTTCAATACAATGTCGGTTTGGGTGATATTATTAGAAGTGTAATATAATGCTGTGTCATCAACATACATGCTTACCTGAACATTTGAAACATGCTGAGGTAGGTCATTCACATATAGAAGTGAAAGCAAAGGGCCTAGATTCGAGCCTTGTGGAATGCCACTATATTTTCTGCTCCTTAGATATGATACCCATTTATACTGTATAACGTGGTCTTCTGTCTTTCCAATAGCTTTCAAACCAATTTATTACATGTAACACTCAAAAACCATATTGAAAGTTTCTCATAAGAATACTATGATTTACGGCAGTATCGAAAGCTTTCTGTAAGTCCAACATTACAATACCAACATAGTGACCATTAGCAATACCATTAAGCCAGTCTTTAGTAACATTTAAAAGAGGCGATGACAATTGGAAAAATATGGCCTTAAACTGATTGGCTTTCATGAACATTACATGTGAATACAAGGTGAGCGTACAGTTGTTCAATAAACGGCACGCTCCAGAATTTTTGATAATATTGGCAGAATGGAGATGGCCTGTAATTACATGGCCGTCCGAATTATTAGAATCTGCTCAACGGTATGTCACAATTTTATCGTTCTCCCAATATCTGCCTATGATTTTAAAAATGATAAAATATCCATTACAGGTTACGTTGCCTGTCTGCAATGCTTAACTAATATAAACCCTATAAGAGAAGGATCTATTTTCATGTTGATGTGCAACCATATCACTGTACTAATAAACAGTTTACCATCTATTGGCCCTAACACCAGCAAAGTTTAGGTGGTTCGATTTGCGTTTTTTTTCAATTTTCCACGAATACTTGACACCCAGGGCACAACTAATACCAGTGATATTAGGACTTGGAACTGATTTGTTTCTCAAAGTAGCGCCTTAATTGGAACTGAAGTTGTTGAGAATGTTGCAGGCTTTGGAAATTAATTTGTCTATGGAACCGACTTTTTTTAAAATCTTTGAATAGTACAAAGACCACAAGTGGAGACTGATTGTTTGTTATTTTGAAACCATTAGATGGGGGGACCGGGGGGGCTTCGTTTAGCCAATCCCACCCTGGTCACCCGTTCCGCTGCAGTTGTGGCCGCCCATGTCCCCCATTGGCCCCAGGATAACCTTGAGCCTTGAGCTCGACGTATATTGTCCACAGCTATGGCAAATTGATAATACATATTTTACACTCTTTGCACAAATTAACCCAATTAGATCACCTTTACTTTGACCCGCTGTACCACACTTTCCTCAGTCTTGCATGTTCAACCATTTTCCAGTTGTGGTGATTTATTTAGCATATTTCTTTGGACGCTTTCTAGCCATATTGACGACAATTAAAACTCTATTTGGTTATATCATTATATGATCAGCCCATTTTGAACATACCTTAATCTCTTCAGTGACCAAACACACTCACGTACGAATCGCACATACAAAGTAACAAGGCGGCTCCTATAACCATTGCTACTGAGTGTACAAGCTCTTTCTCCTGAAAGGCTCACACCCACACATTTTGGGGGAATTATTGCGCAGAAGAGACACTCGTTCGGCCTTGTCGAATCAACCGTAACTTCTATCCTGCATATTTGCATGAACTTGTCCTTAATGTCTTGTTTGTTTTGTTTTGTACCGTTAATTTTCTGTTTCTTATATTGTTTTATTAGTCTATCATCTGTTTTAAAACTTTCCGTATAAAATTTAATAAATCCCACATATGCCATAATCTTTAGTTCTAATCTTGAGTGATATATTGCATTTTTAACATGCTTAATAAGCATTTTGAATCCAATTGAACGCTGATATGCAAGAAGGTTTTGATGAATGGAGACAGATAATAGCCTAACCGAAACTAGATAATAGGGGATCCACTGGAATTCCACAAATGGGGCAAAGTTGTTTTCTGTTTTTATTGGTTGACAGATGAATTATGAAAATCGAGGTCATATACGCCCTATACCCATACCCAAACCGAAATGAGTCTGTCTCGGAATTCGGTCTTTACCTTTATGTAAAGTATCCGATTTTTGTATAATCCCCCTAGACCTCAACCCTAGCCACTAACCCTGAACCCCACGCCTAAGTCGCTAACACTAACCTACCCTAATCTTAATCCTAGAAATTATTAGGTTTGCTTACCTTACATTTGGCTCAATGATTTTTTTTTTCAGATTACGGCAAACCTTAAAGAATGTTTCTGCCACATCATCTCGTCAAAGCACCGAACTTGAAAATTAAACTGACATTAAACATACACTCTTGTGAAAATTATTATCTATGAAGTAGAAATTTATAACCGCTAGAATATCATTTTTCCCAGTACATCACTCTAGCCTGAGTGTTTAGTTGCATTTCAACGCGGAGTAATAATGCCATTTATTGTTGGAATCGGGAAATGGAACGTGAAGTTCATGTGACCCTTGTCCATAGATCATCAACCTACAATATTGGATTGCGGTTGATAACTTATTAACAAATGGCTAGTTTTATACTGGTTGTTATATCAAACACAAAAAACAAGCACATTTTTTTTTGGTGGACTGCTTCAAGGTATGGTGCCCAAACTACGATAATAACCCCTTGGATTAATTCAACTTGTGTACCATCGTGTGTAAGTCGAGGGGCCGATCTGTTTAGCTATAGTTGTTCACTTCACACACCAGGAACGTCATAAAAGATTTAAAAACATTTAAGGCGTTTTGAATTTTTGTGAAGACGCTTTAAACTCGCGTTAACTTGAATAATTTTCATGATCTTTATGTGATAGATTATGTTAAAACCTGAATCTTCGTTTGTAAACGGTGTGTACAAACCACCCTAAGACCATAAAAGACTTAACTTGATAAAAAGGTATTCAAGAATCTTAGTTTTGTACATACCCTCCTGGAATTCAAAATTAAGACCCATTTTTTCTTTGCCACCGGAAATAAGGGGTCTTAACTTTTCACATAGGAGGGCCTCCTTTAATTCTATATCAAAGACCATGGTGCCGTACGCAGATGGGGGGGTGCGGACTGCGAAAAAGTGGGCTTTTTTTAAAAGTGGACCTTTTTGGCAAAAGTGGACCTAAGCCCCGTCCTAAATGATCCTTTTTGGACTTTTTGCACATTTAAATCACCAAAAAGTGACTTTTGTACCAAAGTTCTCTAAATTTTGGACCTTTTTTAATGCAAAAGACTCAGCAAAAGTGGACCTTTTTCCTCTTTTGTGGAATAAGGGGGGTCGAGATCCCCCCCTCCCGGCCCCCACGGCGCTGTCAAGACACCTCAAAATTGTGTCCACTAACCGCATGAACCGTGAGAGGATCGGCGAAGGCGTGTATCCCGAACGCGGATGTAGACGTGTCCATATAGGAAGTCCCCGTGGATGTTAGTTGATTCCGTTGCACCTGATGACGTTGTGGGCTTAGCCTTGACGGAAATGAATGGCAACCTCATTTCATCCATGGGACTTCTATATGAAACGTCGTCCGAGGTCGAAGCCCGAGGCCGACGGAGTGTTACATTAGAGTCGCCAATGAGAGGGGCGCATACAGATGAGGATACATGTGAACGCAACGTCGCGTGTTCGTGCCAAACAAAGCACCTGCCCTACAGTATCGTCTAACCTGCAGGGCTTATGGCGTTAAAATTTGCGCTCAAGTCTGTATGAAAGGGCTATTGAATGTTGCAGCTGTATTGGCGTATTCTTTTCAGACCTCTGGCATGCGTAGACGCAGGTGCTATTTGTGGTTTGTAAACATGATGTCAACATTCCCAGTCATCTAACAAGCACTGATCGTGACGTGCTAAATCGCAAGTCTTGAGGAAAGGCTAAGGCCTCGTTGGTGGATACCGGATGAAATAGCAGTTATGGCAAGCTCCACGTATCAAATCATTGGGCGGTTCTGCGCTGTATATCGATTACCACCCCGCTATCTGTCGAGTTTACAGCGCTCCTATCCAGTTTGTGTGAACTCTATGTGGCCAAGGGAGTTTCATAAAGCATGTCCAGAATAAATCAAAAGCATGTCCAGAATAAATCATGCCGAGTTTTAAAACCTGGACTGATTTTTTTCAACTGTTGCAAACTGGAAATGATTTTTTTTCTCAACATGAATCAACTCGACATGAAGTATGTCAAACTCACCATATAGAGAGCAAAACTTCGATGTATAGATGGCAAACTTTACATCATCATCATGCATATAACGCTGCACACTCGACAAATGGCGAGGAAACCTCGATAAACCAAACAGCGCGTGAAAACTCGACATGCGCGAAAATTTCGCCATGATTTGATACGTGTAGCGTAAAGCTGGACATGATTTATGTCAAGGCTCACCATATAGAGAGCACAACACTCGTGTATAGCGGGACAAACGGGACAGATAAGCGCTGAAAACAACCTCGACATATAAGCTGCACACTCGACAATATGCGAGGAAAACTCGATACACCGCGGCGTGAAACTCGACATGCGCGCGCGGGAAAACTCGCCATCATTTGATACGTGGAGCGTGCCATAAGCTAGATTAGCACCCCAAGTCTACCTTTCCCTTCCGGGTCCCCCTCCCTCCCTTCTACAGGTACTGGCAAATCATTTTGTTTTGAACAGTCGCCGCCCCCTTAAACTGTTTAAAAAACAACTCTTGTGCTATTCCCTGAGTAGGGCAAATCTTGCCACGACGACGTGTGCGTGCAAAATAATCCACCCCACTTCTCAGGGTTCATTACTTGTGTCACATTCAATAATTATTGTTCATATTAGTGCGGTTTGGTTCGCGTATACAATTTTGATTTACGTGTCCTTCATTGAAATGTGTGATATGATACGGTTATACATTGATTTATAGCAATTCCAGTTACTTTATGAAACCGCTCTCTCATGCATTTCGTCACAACACAACCGTGCAGATACCGCTGTGTGAACGAAATATGAACTTTTCCGGCCTATAATTTCGTGATGTTTTCCAAGATCTTCAACCAGAATATCATACACACTTGCAAATAAATCAGGAAATAAAATAATTATAGTCTGGGAGAGTTGCAACCCAAAGAGAAAAGTGTAACATCAAAGGGTGTTTTTCGTGGAATGATTAAAACCCCCCTACCACCCCACCCCCCTACCACCCCCCCCCCCCCCCCTTCCATCACCCCTATAGCGCCAGCCAAGAACGCAGGAGCCAAGAGGGTTTATTCATCTGCAAAGGTTAGAATGAGTTGCTTATGTTCTTATTTTATTATAGACCAGTTAACAAACAGCAATGTTTGTAACTATGTTAGGGCCTGGTAATCTTCACATAGGGCCTGCCGACTGTTACATTACACAAAACACCCAAACACTGGACATTTGTATCTGGTATAGTTTTTAAATACTAATTGGTCATAACAATTCGCAGGAATGGATTCGCAGGCACCAAAGAAGTGACATAGGATGTTAACTGGTCTAATATGGTAAGAGTCATATTCCTCTATTGCTGTCCGGGCCACATCCTGGTGAAAAGAAATTAGGGGGAACATAAATATATCAACACAGGGGTCAAAGCTTTAAACTTGCTCCAATCATGTCCAATAATTTATCAAATCACTAATATTGCCTTATTAGTAGAATTAACACTTAAGTGTTAAAAAAAAAAAAAAAAAAAAAAAACAAAAAAAAAAAAGTGGGGGTTTTTTGTTGTTTGGGTTGTTTATTTTGTTGTTGTTGTTGTGGTTTGTTGGATGTTTGGTTTGGTTGTTCATGGATCATGCATGTGTATTCAAATTATTTCGTTACCATATACAAGGTAACTGGGGTTGGGTTTGGTGGACCATAACTGTATGTTTTCTCCTTCTCTGCCAAACCAAAATCCAGGAATAAAAATGGGGGAAAGTTCTACCAAGCTTCTATTAAGTAAAATGGGGTCAATTTGACAATCTTCTTGATATTATGATTGATAAAATAATAATGGTTTGCCATAGCCCTTGGCGGCCAAAACATACTGTAATCGAAATTGGCTACATTGAAACCATATGACTGGTGTGGTCTTGACCTTTCTTTTGGCCCTCCTTTAACACGTTAACGTTACCTAGTAACAGATATGCAAACGATTGAAAATTGGAATCACTTTTTGAAGAGCCTATTTTTCCTTAAATTACTTGTATATATCTGATTGTGAACCTTGACCCCATACAAACCCTGTATATTGTTAACGAAACATTTTTGAAGACACCTGACGCGTTTTGACATTTTTCGTTCCTTGATGCATACAGAGAAGGAAAAGTTGAGATGTAGTTGGACATGATTGGAGCATTTGAAATATTTTCCTCCTGTATTCCCCTTTTCCCCACCATATTTGTTTTTTCACAGGACTGACCCTGAACCCCGCAGCAATTTAAATCTAGAGTAGCCCTATACTACATACCAGCCCATCAACCCTTTTGAATCCTTTTCAGCTGAAATAAAAATCTTTGGCTCCTGGTCTAGACTTGATTGATTCCCCCAAGTTATTTCTTTTTTGTCATTGTTGTGTTTGAGAATGTTCACTAGTTGCCCTGTTTCCCTAAAAAAATCAATTCCAGATATATTCCTTCCGCCTCGCTTGAGAAAGCAACAGCTTGGATATGCACTATGCCTGCCCGGGATTGGCATGCCAACGAATTCCAATGTAAACAATTTTTCAAAAAGTGGGTCCTCTATTCCACACTGGTAGCTATTTCTTTAGAAAGAAAAAAGAGAATAGGGGGTGCCATTGAGTTTTCAGTACTATAAGTCCAGACTAGGAATTAAATCTATCCGCGATGTGTGAGTTAAAATCTTTCCGTGGTCTAGTTTTTAATACTCTCACAGGAAAATAAAAAAAAAGTAGAGTCCTATACCATCTTATATATGACACGAAGAATAAAGAAAGCTAACTAATACCCTTTCCATGCACTTCACTTTAAAATAGTATTTAAAATAAGTAACTCGTTCGCTTCTTCTTGGTGTATGAACAAATTATTTTATAGGAGGCAATAGCAAAGCATCTCACTGGCTTTTTTTTAATCTTATTTCAAAAGAATAGCGTTATGAAAATAGCAGAAACAACGTCCTGAATAGTGGATATCCCGCTACCGGCAGCCATTGTGAGGATTGTTCGAGTGACCGGCATGGCGCCCTCATATTTGTGTGCGCTACAACTGCCTGATACTCTGATTTGGGGAGGTTACTAACTGGGTACCATCAAGTAAACCATCGAAATTAACATGTAAATTTTTTGTACACCCTACAATGTTTTGGTTTTCTTTAATGAAAAGGGAAAGATATCTCTGTTTTTTATATGTTTTCCTCAATATTTTCAAAGCCAATTTCTAATGCATAAGCCTGATTAACCATATTAAAGAGACAACTGGCAATTTTGAGAGGAGTGCCCCCCCTGGAAATTTGTCCAAATCCATCCAATCTTCGAGTGGTTTAATTCAGAAATATAGGTTCACACAATGGTTAAATTAAAGAATCACAAGAACAAGAAAATATACTTTAGTGTTTAATTCCGCTTTGTATACCACTGTTTGACCGATGCTTCACACTGGTGTGTGAAGAATCAATGACTATTACTGAGTCCCTGAGTTCATGTAAATTATGTGGCCTTTGCCCACTCCCCTTCCCCAACGTTTCAGGGAAAAAAACGGGTCAGCCAGTTACCCCCACTGCTCGCAAGTGATTTGAGAAACGGAATTAAAAATAATAAATATTGTTGTTGTTGTCTTTTTTTTGTCTATTTTTGTTGTCTTTGTGGTCCTTTGTGTTTTTGTGTCCTTTTATTTTTTTTCCTGAAAAATCCTGTAGCCAAACCTCCCCCAAACCCATCTTCAATCACTGTTTTCCTTGCTCGTCCAATCTCGACAGCTGTGTTGCTGCCCGGCGTGTGGCTCAAGATCTGATCTGTTCCCATTTCTCTGGTTTCTTGTGCTCCCTCCTGTCCAGATTCATTGTCTGAACCATTATGCGTGGGCTCTATGTCTCTGTGAGATCTGGTTTCTAGTTTTCCCCTTACAATGAAATCTCGATGTAAGAGATATAAGCTTGTGAGTAGAAAGGGTTTGGTGGACCATAGCTGTAATGTTTGTGGCCTCCAACCACCAAACTAAGTACAGTAATAAAAATATTGCTAATGGAAAGTTAGTCTACTCCGATCCGCAGACCTTTTAAAACCCGATCATGATTACTCAGTTTTTTCAAACTCTGGGCAAAAACCCACCCCGCTCTCTTCTCCCTTTTCCCCTATAGCAGGGGGACTGCAGTGAAGAGTATGCGCTTTCCGAATAAAAATGGTGAATTTTTACACATAAACGTTTAGGGCAATTGATAACCCCAAACCCCCTTAATGGCCCCAGCATGGGTTTCAATGTATACAGGGGTCATTTTGTTTTAAAATGCTCAGTCAATCGTCAGATTAAGAGGTTTTCTAAAAAGTAATTTTTTTACTTATCCTATGGCGTATTTTAGGAGTTATGGTAAAAACTGTAAAATGGGTAAAAAAAAGGGCAATTTTTGTGTAACCCAATGGGTCAAAGTTGCTTTGATCCAGGTAATATCACTGAAAACCTAAATTGTGGATCAGCCATGAATCACTTTAAGTTAGTCCAGATGGTGGCCCGTTTGACTAACTAAAGTTAGTCAAACAGGCATGACTAACCTATTGACTAGCATTACTCTAGTCCTGCTGCAGGACGAACTTGCATGACCTAACACACATTTGTCATGCACGCTTGACTAACTAGCTTGACTAGCTTGGAGGTTAGTCATGACCAACGTAGGCTTAGTTTGCCCATACTAGTTTAATGACTAACTTTAAGTTATCCAGCTTATCCCCATTTTGACACATAACGTTAGTCATGCATTCAAAGCTAGTCATGCAGGTTTGACACATGGGTCAAACTGTCAAGCTGTTTATGACTAACTTGCATGACTAACATGCTGGAAGAGGTGAATTTTTTTTTGACAGTTAGTCAATCCATATGATGAACAAACTATTCCATGGGGTCACCTCATTACAGTTAGCATACGGGCCTGACTAGTTTAGCAACGTATAAGCTAGTAATGCAGTCTGTGACTGAGCTTTACATTGGGTTGACTAACGTCATGTTAGGCAGTCCTGCATGACGAGCCTCTTTGACTAGTTTAAGTTAGTCATGCACGGCATACTAGTTGTGTTTTCCACCAGTGTGTGATGCAAATTGTTTCCCCCAAACTCTGTAGGGATTGCATGACTATTTTTAATTGTTGTATGGTAATAGGATCAGCATTGTTACATATATATGCTGTTTTTTAAATAATAGGTTTTTATGTACTTTGTATAACACAGCCGGTCTGTTCTTTTTCTTCTTAAGCTTGTATATGGTGTGCTTTGTATCTTTTTTAAAATTGTAAAGCCGACATTAAAGGGGAACTTGTTCCACAATGCGCTTAATATGCGGGGGTAATTAGTAGTATTATTATTAAGGATTTGAAATGTGGAATAGTGGGCCTTAGCTGTTATGCTTAGTTTTCACGTTATCTAACAAAATAGGTCCAACAGGTCAATAGAATCCATAGCTGTTGAACCTAATTCGCCCATTTTTGGTTAATAACCAAGCACTTCAGATGGTCAAAACTATTCATATTATCTCCTTCTATGAGCTTAAACAAAATTTGCACCCACGTTTTACAAAAATTGGAGCAAACCTTTAATTTTTGACACCTGTACAAACCAAAACTGACTTTTCACTATTTTTACAGTTTTTACCCCAAATTCCAACACTATAGGGCATATAGGTAGTTATAAACTATACCTTTGGAATCCTTGTAATCAGACGAAACATCTGGTGTGTTTTTTCAACACAATCGAACATTTAACATTTTTACCCTGTTTAAACCTTGAAATCAAGCTGGGGGGCATGAAGGGGTGTGGCAAAGTCTTCCATCATTTTTTTATTCACAATTGCAAAAGTTATGGTGTACAAAATTCACAGTTTTTTTCGAGATTTGCACACTCCATGAGACCTGTGCACTACAGTTCCCCACTATTAGTGAACGTTCACTGGCTGATCACAAGCGGCCGTCTTGGGCTTAGATTGGAGGCTCTGGCTAGATGGGTCATATCAAAGTAGAAACCGGTAAAACACAGAATAAGGAATCCCAAATCAAGCACAAGGTTAACCGTATTTTAGCATTGTAATAAATACTATTTAAAATAAAACGAGAAAAATAAAATGTACGGGATCCTATTTAATGGTACGGGCGTCCTTATACAAAGTAATACAAAGATGGAAATTGGTGTGCGGGATCCTAATCCTACGTGGGTTAAGAAGGATACAAAATATAAACAACTTTAACAGCCAAAAAGGTAGGCGTTTTACCTGTATTTACGAGAGTTGTGAAATGGTCTTCGTGCAATTACAGCAAAATACTGTATTGAAATTTTTATGCCCGCATTTTCCAGGCCTGCCGTTTTGTCTAAAAATTTAAAAGTCGAGGCTCGGGTTTCTAATTTTAAATTAAAATAGCAAACATTTACATGAACAAAAGGGTACGTAAATTTTACAGGAGATACTGTCAGCAATTATGCCAACAAAATCCCGTAAAAATAAAGCTTTACAGATTTCCATTCAAATTCACGGTATTTTTGAAAGTTTGATGTGGTAATTATACAAACAAACTATAAATTTACAGTATATGCACTGTAAATATTGGTTGAAATTTTTGGATAGGCCCTACTAGTTAGGGTGGTCTTAGGGCGTTTTGATTCTCTGCATTCAAAATTTCTGTATCACCAAAAATTATTTATTTTGATTGATTGCAGTATAGGCCTACTGTAATCGCGGTTATTTCGGAATTGCTTGCCAGCAAACAGGTGGTAAATACTGTAAAAATGACATCCGCTCGTTGATTTTTTTTAAAAGGCTATATTTGACATTTTTGTACAAAGACTAAAATTCATATTTTTTCTGCATTGCAAAAAATACATACTTTTAGAAAGTATTGCTTGTGTAAAGGATACACCTTTCATAAAACATTTTTGCACGTATAAAAATACAAGTTTTTAAAAATGATATGATTTTGCACGCAACAGGGGGTACTGATTGGAATTTGATACCGCTGGTTTAATTCGATATAGGTTTTTAACTTCAACTTTTCAACTTATTCCATAAAAATCATGTTACAAAAGGCAATTTACATAAACAAATTTTGGAGGAGGATGACCAAAAGGCCAATAGACCAGCCTGGGGTCAACCCTGAAAGTTATGTTACCAACATATCTTAAAATAAGGACATACAAAAATCAACAAACCGATAAAACGGATCAATGCCCAGGATCAAATTACTCAAGAAACGTATCAAGAAATACATTTATTGTGCCTAGCAAACATAACCTAAGTACGTCTCGTCTATTTTTATCGAGGTATTGTGGTATATGGCATCTTTTAAAAAGTATTTGGATGTGGTTCCATTTTGAATTTGAAGTATTGACTTAATGTTACAAGTGCCAATACACTTGTTCATGGATCCTATAGTATATCTAGTACTCCAAGTTTGATATATAGGGTTGAATAGATAATTATCATTATGGCGACGCCATCTTGGATTTATCAAATGCCAAAGGTGACAGGTGGCAACGGCAGATTCTTATTTACACACCTAATCATATTTTCAGCAAAAAAAAATGGTCCATATCAAATTTCGGTCACATGAAGGTTCTACCTGGCTATTGTGAACGTCAGAACGTTACTAAAATAGCCGTTAAATGTACTCGGCAATTTGTGAATGGACTATTTGTACCTAAATATACCAAGCTCTAGTTTGTATATATCTTCTTATATTTAAGGCGTTATATCTGTCCACATAAGGGTGGGAGTATGGCTTCTTGTAATTTGCTATTTGATATTCAGTTTCAGTTTATTTTCATTTTACCATAAAAGCAGACATGGATTAACAAACAATGGAGGGCTGTGCCAAAAATGTGAGTCTAAGCTCTAACAAGTTTGGCCACCCAAAATACTGAATAAGTAAGTAGTAAGCAAGCTACTTATGCATAGTACATGGGTGCATACATATGCCACGGCATAGGTTAATTTTATAAACAAACATACATAGGTGCACCTGAACCCCACATACGTACCTGTCAGACCCTGATCTACGTTATCACAATGCGTAGTATTATAATAATAAGAAATGGATTGATGGAAGCCACAATGGCACTTCATAAAATGAATAGATCTAACATTTTTAAATAAATTGAAAACAATTTTTAGGAAGAAATTGTTTTTTTTGAACTTGGAAAACATAAAAAGAGCAAACCCTGAAGTTTTGTGTAATATCCAAAACATTAAGTGTATTTAATTTTAAACAAAGGGGGTGTATGTGCGTTGTAGTAAGCGTCAGCACACAGAAGAGCGTAAATTTTTTCTTAAAATGGATTTGAATGCAAACCAAGTTCTTTTTATTATCAGCCAAAGAATACAACAGTACTGAATGGAAGGTAAAACTAAACTGGAATACAGAGAAAAAAGTATTCGTTAGATAGTGCATGCTTGAGTCTGAAAAGAATGCCAGTATATTTGGAAACTAAATTTTGGGATGTAGGGTTTGGTGTTTCAATTTTAAAGTTTCATCATCAAAAATTACACCTAAGAATTTGGTGTGAAAGACCCTAAGAATCGGTAGTTGTCAATATGTATGACTATATTTTCAGGATACGATTTCGAGTATTGTGTAATATTCCTAAATAGTCATGAATTAGTTTTTTTGATATTGAGAGATAATTGTTTGCTTTCAACCAATAGCGATTTCAATTAATATTCTTATTTGGTCCCCAGTTGTATGAGTTCATTAAAGTTTTTATGGGAAACAAGTAGAATTGTGTCGTCTGCATAAAGTGAATAAATTTAAAAACTTTACTTGAATAAACGTTATTTCATTTAAATACAGAATAAAAGTGGGCCGAAAATTGAGGCCCGTGAACACCACAGGTTGTTGTAGCTCTGGGGTCATGGTGGGGGGTGTTTATTATAGGAAACATATTGATTGTGATCTTACTTGTAAGGTAATTCTTGAACCACTCGAAGGCATTCCCGGCTATCCATATTTGCAAGTGTTTTGAAAAGCAGAATGTTCTGAGTAATCGTAGCTAATGCCTTCAAGAGGTCCAGGAAAA
>JAMKCH010035673.1:0-31845 GCA_023653785.1 Ophioderma brevispina
GGTATCTTTTTTCAAGATTGGTGCACGATACATAACTAAAAAGGCAAACAAAACAAAACCACTGAAAAGGTTGTACTTTCACCTTGAACCGGACTTGAACTTACATTAAGTGTACGATTTGGAAATTTTCGAGTTTTATCGTTTCGGCTCTTTTGTGTAAAATGAAAGCTATTCAGTATAGCCTACAAAAGACACAAATCTCTACTTCTTAGGGTCAATAATTGGCCAATGTATTAATTAAGGTAGGATTATCACCTTACCATACTTGGTTCGGGTGCCTTTTCGACCAATCAAATTACCTGTCTTGTTTACGATACTTTGAAATGTGGACTTTTTGGTAAAGCCGGCTCACCCCCCCCCCCTAAAAATGTCCCTTTGAACATCTCATCATTAAAAAAGTGGACTTTCTTGTCAAACTTCTCTACACGTTGGACCATTTATGGACAAAACAACAAATAGGTGGATCTTTTTGCCCCTTTTGGGTGGGATTTGTGTGTGGTGTGTGTGTGTGTATGTGTGTGTGTGTGTGTTGTGTGCCCTAGGGGTGTGACGGTGCCTGCTCATGATCTCGGATATTCCCCAGCTCCACACTGCCATGCCCACGTTCACTTAACAAAACCTCCTAGCTTATGGTATGATTTTGAATAGGTTCTGTAACAATTAGATCATTACTTAGGGGCTATGGCCCTGATTAATTGCACCCCAGCATCGCATTCCTACCGAAGTCTGAATTTATCCGAAGGCGTGCTCTGCAACTTAAACCAAAACAAAAGTTTTTTGGGTTTGACACAAAGACGGGAAGGATATAATTCGATTTTGACAGGCCACATTGCTGAGTGATAAGTATGTAATGTAAATATTTTTGACCGGCTTTTAAATTTTAACAAGTGCTGGATTGTAAAAAAAACTGTCACCCATCCAGATTTTTCCTGTTGTTTTCCTCTTTTTATTGAAAAATATATTTCCAAATTTTATGAATTTGTCAATATATTAGTTGGGTCATTGTTGGGAGGCAATTCCGTTACCATAAGAGAGCTGAGCATCATATCTCAGTGGATTTATCTCTTCTATTAGGTAATGAACAAATTTAGCGGGGGTGCCCCGCTAGTGTATCAAAAAGCGTCATCTAAAATAGTAAATCACTTATGATTTGCACGTACGTTTTACCATCCACCTAAACCAATCGGTAGTTGATATCCATGGATATCTTTTCGACTTCCATAAATTCGGACTTCGGTAGGCTAAACCATTAACGACCAGGTAAATAATGATCAATGTTCATTAAAAACAAGGTTCATCAGAAGAAGCTAGATTGAATAACCGTGTGTTTTAGAACACGTAAAGATTTGTGAACGGAATTGGTTGAACAAGAATATAATGTCAATCTATGGACTAGTGACAGCAGCCCGGGGACAGGCAGTAACACTGTTTCCATGTTCTGGCAAATTTTTATGGAAAAAAGTCCATTTTGTGTTGCACATTTTTACTAACTGTGTAACACAAATTCATATTATTGTCACATATTATTGTCTCTAATTAGTTATTTGCATATTACCAGAAAATGAAAGGTCCAATAACAAATAAATATCATATGCAATATTCCCCTTTGACATTTGCCACATTTTGGTACCAAGTTCGATATACTTTGGACGATGTATGCCCATTTTGGACCTATGACCCTTGTGTCAAGGTCACTAAAGATCCAAAAGAAAAATGGGCAACATCGATTTTCTGAATATCGACCCAGTATTAATTGCCAACAATTACATGAACTTCACCATTTTACATAGGCCCCTCCACTAATATACCAAGTGCCATAAAAATCGACTAGTCAGGTGCGTTCTAGTCAAGTTCAACCTTTTTTGTTCTGGACCATTTGGAACAAATATGCAAATGACGGAGCAATACTTGTGTCCTTGCCAACCATATACCCAATGCCATCAAATCGGGACTTTGTGTCTCGTTAAGGCCTAAGGTTCACCGTTTTTTCAAAATCGATCAAACAAATATTCAAAATCATCTCATTATATGCGTATATAGCGTCAACAGTTCGCACGGCAGTGCCATCAAAATAGACCTTTGCGTTCTGGTCAATGTTTACCTTTCTTGTAAATGTGTTGACGAGAGACATGTCAGAGAACAAACATACATGTAATCGTTTATGTTAATTTTTCATATGCAAAGCGGCCCACAACGTAGATCTTTTGAATTAAGAGCGCGAAGCCGAGAACCGTGAAAATTCTAGTTAATATTGTCTACGGCGTTCGATGTTTACTTTAAGATTTCTTTAACCTTTTGTCCAAGGCGACTGATGTTTGACTCTATAATTCTTTCAAATTCTTTGCGTTTCTATGCATTCGCAATTAGATAAGACTTCAATTTGGATGAAGAAAAATCACGAGTCTCCTTACACTTATTCATATACAGGGCTAGTATCGGTCACTCTTTTCGAAATTCCTCGACAGGTGATATTTCGAATGACTTTAGAGTTCTTTAACTTTTGTCCAAGGTTACTGATGTAATGATCTACTTTGCTTTTCTCATACAGTGTCATTAGACTTCATTTATTCATATTCAGGCCATTTCGCTACTAGTTTGATTAGACCTTCTGAATATCGGCACAAAATGGTGTGACAGAATGAGCAAGAAGTCGTTCGAGTAGACTATCAGATCCCCAGATCAGCAGACCTCAGCGCACCAATTGCGTTCTTTCCTCTGGGAAAAAGATCAAATTGACCCAAAACAGCTAACTCCCCACCCCTGAATGTTGTCTTTCGGTTCAAACGAACATCGCATTCTACAATCATGGATACAATTTGGAAAGCGGTGTTTATTTTACGTGCATTTTGACACCTCATTTGTGGTGATTGGTGGAGTATTGTTGAAGGAGGAAGAAAGAGAGAATCAAAAAGAAGAACAAATACCGAGAAAGTGAAAAAGGATGAGGCAGGACGATATGCACTAATAGTGGGGAATAAAGAGAAGAGGATGGATGGGAGCAGGGAAGAGGAGAAAGCGAAGAAAGGGCCGTAATAGAGACGAGGGGAGGGCTTGAGCATGGTAGTGAAAGGTGTAGGAGAAGGGTAGGACGGAGAGGGGTCGTCGGCAGACATAGTAAAGGTGGAAAGACGGTAGAACTTCGCGGAGGATGGGGGGACCGGTATGCGGAGAGAAGAGGGGTTAGGTGTAAAGCAGAGGGTATGGCGATGTATAAAGGGTGGGAGAGGATAGGAGTAAGATAGGGTTGGAGTGTGGTACTCTTGACATAGGGGAGAGCTGTTGGTGGGACATGCAAGATGGGATTGAAAGAAGTAGGGGGGTAGAGCAAGTGGGGGAGCGAATGTAGAATGTAGAAAGTTGGGGAGAGATGGTGAAGTTGCCCAAGGTGAGGAGGGGAAGGGTCGGGATGCAGAATACCTGGTGATGGGTGGTGAGGGATAAGGAAGTGACAATGTTTAGAAGGGCTAAAAGTAGACACAATAAAAGCATACCGAGAGAGTGGGGTGAGGGGGACTACGACTATAAGATAAATGAGGTTAGGGGAAACGAAGAGGAAAAAGCTTAGAATAGGAATAAAGCAGTTTTGTGTCGGGAGGAGCAGGAGGAAGGAAAGGGGTTGAATAAGGGGGCCAAGAAAGGGGGGGAGAATGGTGTGATACGGATGTTATGAAAGAGAAGTAGCAGATTGCGCTTGTCCACTTGACCGAACCAACCCAGGATTTTAAAGTTGCAGTAAGCCTATAGAGAAGGATAGTTTTGTCCATGCAGATAAGAAGAGATTGCACTGATTTCAATCTGTACCATATTATTGTCAATATGATTTAGTGAACTTAAATCCTGGGGTGTGTTCGCTCTACTCTAGTCGGACAGCAGCTTATGGCTCAATATTGGAAGAAGAATTTGCACAACATCCAGTTAGTCATTTAAATTTCAGTCAGACGATCTGCAATAATAAATAAAATTATGTCACTAGTCGCTAAAAGTGTGTTGGATACATTAATGATAGTAAGTCAACTTTAATTTTAAGTGTGGGAATCAGCCGAAGATGTATCACATTGACTTTTGAAATGCTGTCTTCATTTTGTCTTGATCATGTGATGGCAGCCCGGTCAGTCAGCCAGGAAGTACGATGTCTCCCTTTTCACACAACTTTACTCTTTTTTTCAGTAAACCCTGTATATGAGAAATTAGTCATGCCTACTGAGAGAAGAAAGGATTTGCACGGATGTCAATTGGTACAGTATGATTGTCAATAGAATTTACCTTGCACCTTTTTAATCCTGGGGTGGGTTTCGGTCAAGGTGTCATAACTTCAACAATCAACAATACTCCATCGATCTCCCCAAATGAGGTGTCAAAATACGCGGAAATAAACACCACTTTCAATTATATCCCATAAGATTATTTTGATGAATAAGATTATCGACGACAATTTCATGTGGGTTTATTTCTTTTTTGGGTGGTTTTTACATACACCAGCAGCAGCCACGGAGATCTGCGCGACTATAGGCCTATAACTGTTGGCATTTGCAAGTATCCGGCGTCCCTCACTGCAGTTATTGCAATGAAAGGTGACCCGAAACTTGCATCCATGAAAGAAGTAACTAATGAGGGCAGATCAGCAGTTGTAAACATCTGTGAATGATTACAAATATATGTTCACCAAAAAAATACCTCCTTTTTTCATGCAATAAATAAATCAACTACAAATAACGAAAATGAGCCTAAACACAATAAAGAGATCTAAAAACAATTAACAACATTGCCACTGAGTGCTTTTCATTAAGTCTTACCGAAAGAAATATGTCTTCGGTGCAAATGCAATATTGCCACTCGTTCCAATCGAAATTCTCTCATTAGGTGTATCTGCCGGATTATGCCTGCTGTCTGGTATAATGGTTCGAAAGAAGTAGGAATTCCTGCACGAATTCGACAAACTGGGAATTGAGCAGCATCGAAACCTGTGCCTTTCTAGAATAGAGTTTTGCAGTGAGCTTTTAGCAAAATATCCGGTTTATAGAAGCTTAAGTGTATTATTGTTAGTTCATCCATTTACTACAAACTTCCGGTATCCATCCGCAAACATGACGAATTGTATGCTTTTAAAACATATCAAAGTAGGACTAAAAAGGTCCTTGGGAACGCCACAGAGATATTTTTTACAATTTTGACTTAAAAGAATTAAATAGACATATTTTTTCCTAGGAGCTAAATAGCTCTTGACCCATTCGATACATTACCTGAATTGTTAATTTCTGCAATAAATTCCTGTGATTCATGGTGTCAAATACTTTTGACAAGTCCGAGAAAAATACCTATTGTGGTTTGATATTTTCATTGATTCACTTTTTTCCTCGATCAGATCCAAATGCCATAAAAGTATAGGTGTTTGAATCCGAAACAATTTTTACTATTCAAACTATCAATTTTATTCATTAACAAACAACATCAGTAATACCTTTGAATAATTTTTGAGAAGCATGGTAACACTGATACTGGATGATAACAAGAAAAGTTTTCTGGGTCGCCTAGACTAAGGGGCGTGGAACCCCAATAACCAACTGTATAACAAATTAGGTTGTCCCCATGTAGGGGCTAAAGGAAAACCAAGTGTAATTCATAATACATTAATTACGATCACATAACTTCTGTTCCGCACATAAAACTGGCAACATTTTCTTAAAATAATAAAATGTCACCCCTCATTTCTTCCCCCATATCCATAGACCAATTATATTTATAGACTTTCAGCACACCTGAGCTAAATATATTACAATTGGCCCGGTATGTGGGCCATTGTTAGGCCGGGTGTTACCGACCCTCCACGATTCGGGTTTGAGTGACAAATACCCGTCCCTTTCACATCAAACTAACCAGTGTAAATGTATAATATTGCGGTTCGTTGACACTATTTTTCTTCTGAAACCGCGGTAATTGAATAGAAATGAGTTAAGCAATAAGTTACGGATTTTAAGTTGTTAGGTCAAAGCTTGCATGCCCAGCAACATTCTCTAAATGTTCATGTTTCTTCCTTTTCTAATAAATTATGAAAAACCTGGCCAAAGTTAATTGAACACGCACTATAGAAGCTCATATTTTCTTTATTTTTGAATGAGGTTAAGTTTTTTGTCCTGAAAAGTACTCAGTCTAAAATTGGAGAGCGGTAACAGCGTGAACTCTATTCAGCTTGCGGCGACAATATAACAATGTCCTGAGAAAGAGAATCTGAAGTGTTTTTCTACAACTGCATACCGGGGGCCGGTGAGTAATATCTTTAACGTCCATGTTTTGCTGAGCTATGTGCTATGCCACGATTCACTGATATTGGGGAATGAAATTGAAGAAAGTGGCATTTTATTCTTTTTCAAGAAAATGGTGCAGTTTTATTGTGGGAACACCGACGATTCTATATTTTAATATTTATTAATGAATTTCACTTGTTTTCCCCTATCCCCCCGATGGATAACAAAAACACACAAAACAACAGCATAGAGGACATGTTCCCACAGCCTATCTCTTCTTAAAAATTAGTATAACTTTTGCTATTTTTAAGCACATCTTGTAAATACCCCATGATATTGATTTATTTGAGATCCATATAAATGAAGTTCATTCAATTTGCAACCCTTTTAACAATGTAATTTTCAAGCAACCCTCATTCAATCTCGGGAATTCCACCAACCTCATTTTTTCATTGGCGCTTCAACAGCCATAGTAGAAAGCTCACCATTTATCATGGACGTACATTTTTCATATTTTGATACAAATAATGCCTAAAAAATTACCCCTTGGCTTAATAGCGGGTTTTATTATTGTCACTGTCTGCCACGTACAGGTCAAGGTGCGAGAAATGTGTTACGAAAAATAGAACTGTGTCTAAAGTCGTGCCATTGTGCGAACAGGTTTAAATTTGTATTTTTTTTTCATGGTTTGTATTCTTTTCTACTTTCCTTATCTGAACTTTGTAGTACGCCTGTCTCAAAAAATGGACATCAAAAACCGATTTTTTTTCAATTTATATCTCAACATAAGTAAGTTGTTTTGTATATCACATTCTTTGGATTTGGCGTGTTTATTTTGGTGCAATTATTCCTTCTGGCATGATTTTAACAGATACACAATCTTGTAATAAATTCAAAGCTCCATTCAATTGACGTATTCAATAATATTTGTATTTTTTGTTATTTATGAAAGAAATTTTTATAATTGAACTGATTAGTGAACCTATTAAAACTTTGTGTGATAAAGTAGACTTCCGTTGTTTACAAATTTATCTGTGTTTTATTTTTCTTTTGTCAATTTGCAATCTTTTGTGAGCTTTAAGACAGCATGGCATAGCTGGGTCGAAACCCTCTGGCTGCCATGCAGAAAATGGCACAAATCGATTTTGGTTATATCGCACTAAATGATTATATCTCTGGATTGACAAAAGTAAATGAGATGAAACAAACACCATTGGCAAGCCTGGTCCTTTGTTCTTTAACATTATGTCAAGTAAGAATAACTATTTTTGACATTTTCAGTTTAACATATTTTTTCTGTTGTAACATTTTTTTTCGACAGCCTGTTATTTTCTTTTTCAATCACAAATTATATAAGCACTGAATCCTAGTCATTCATTAAGACATGCAATTCACACAGAGTCGCTCCAGAGATGTTTCGTGGGATGGACATTTTTCCTGATGAAACCGCCCCCATCCCCCGCAAAAATGCATGTACCGCAAATTGCGTAAGAATGACGCATAGGGTGTTCAATCGAGCCAGGCGCGGAGTGCATTGACGTAAATCAATATATGGTTTTTACTTTATTTTGTTGTTGTTGTAAGCGTACCTGATTAATCTCAAACTTTCCTATCATGGTCGATGCCCTGAAACTGCTTACAATGTTTCCTCAGATATATGAGGAAGAAATTCTTTAATCTAGTTTTATACCATCACACATACGTGGCCTATTTCGAAGCTTTTACCCTTGTACAGCAAACAGACGCCACCAAACCTGGCACCGAGTATTGTACACCATTTAACAGGTTCATCAGTCAGTTAGTTCACGTAAGGTTCAGTATTTCAGGCCATTAGTTTCAGTTATTCAAGTTTCAAAGTCTGGGCCAAGAAGCGCCTTACTTTTTTGGCTACCTTTAAATGAAAGTGCAGGAGTAGGGACAAACGCAAGGACAAGGCACAGTTGCAAGACATGACGAAACACAACAAGTGTTAACATGGCAATAATGTGGTGCAAATACAATATCGGAAATCTTTTAAATTACGGGCACTTCAGATAATTACAATAGCACTCCCTATCCCGTAAGTGGAGGGGGCTGGAACCAAACATTTTTTGTTAGTTTTCTGCACTCTGCTAACGGAAAGTCTTGAGAGGAGGCAATGAATTTTATTTAATTTCTTGACTTTTTTCGACGCCTTCTTTGAAGAACAGTCATTTGGAAAAATCATCGCTAATTAAATAAAAACAAAGGACAACCCAAATAAGCCTTTATAAGGGCTGGTAGCGACTACTTTCCATCTTAGTCCTGCGGTAAGCCTATATGACCTTGTACCAGAGTTTTTGCAAAACTGGTTTTGATGATTTCTAGGCACCATTGACATGTTGATTCCAAATCTCGGTGTTGCAACTTTGTTTCTGAGCACTTTGAGATAATTTAAACATGGGTCACACTGTAATGTTTGTGGCGAGTCAATTCGTCAGCTAGAACAGATAGTTGTTACTGTAAAATATACCGTATAATTATTCAGTATTTTAACTTCAGTGGACACTTCGACATCTCATCTACATAAACCAACGGCATTAATAATTCGCAACAGATAGGTTAAAGCCCACCAATTTGCATGCGATCATTTTTCCCCAAGTAAAAATCGGCTTGTCACTAGGGCTCAGAGAAATGGACATAGATCATTTTTTTTCAAAATTAAAGTAAAGATAATTTTCAAGTGAAACATTAGATAATTAGGTACTTCGTTTAGGTTAAATTCCCACTAGAAACCGGTTTTGGAATAAATATAACATTATATAACCCTACGGGTTGCAACGTGTTGAAGTAATTATAGTCTCACAGTCCGTATGTTTTGGGGGGGGGGGGGGGTGGGGGGGGGGGGGGGGGGGGGGGGGGGTTTGGGTTTGGGGGTGAATGTTGATTTGGCAATTAGTCCCGGCAACAAAGGTAAAGAATAGGGACCTTAGTGGCTCCCGCGGACTATTCCTTTCACATCGGCCTTCCGAAAAGGTTATTCCTAACAATATCAACTAGTTCACGCGGCGACCCCATGGACCCTTGTCAAAAGATCCTGCCAAATTTCTGATGGTTTTGTATGCAGCATTCATCTGCTGATTCAAATCTTGATGAAAGAGTTCTGAGAATAAATGTATGTTTTCACAAACATTAAAAATGTTCAAAATAAGAAAACATTTTTAAATGTTTCATATGGGCTTGAAGGTGTATAGCCATGTGCATATACACAAGCTCATTTGTGTTTGCACGACAGACGCACCAAAACTTTCAAGGTCATCATGGGGTTAATATTTATTTTAATATGAATCCCATTTGTTTCAAATTGAGTATCAAATTGTCATGTTACAACAGGAAATACTTTACCATAATACCCTGAGGGCCTTTTCAGTTTTCCCTTTAATTTTACCTTCACAAAGTCACACTACTACATGTATTATGAGGTATTTTGACATTATTTTCCCATAATCTCCAAATGCTTAAGACAACTCCAAGTTGTTCGGCATGAATCAGCAGGTCAATACATGCTTTGACCAGGAACACCTTTTATGCAGACTCTTGTACAGGTCAAATCAAGGTCATGTTTGTGTCTTACCGCTGGATCTACCTCTTCTTTGCCAACAAACTACACTCAAGGCAATATGCATCACATGGTGTTTCAGAAAGAACGTTACCCCCCAGAACCGATAAATCCTTGTTTTAGCTTAATATTATGAAACTATGTACTTTTAATGGACATATGGTGAAAACAAGAAGAAAACTGTGAAAAAATAACCAAACAATGACTGATTTCCCTAAAAAATGATGCAAACCTACTTTGTCCCTGGCTAGCAATTAAGCAGAGAAACTATGACCTGCAAATAGTCCCGACCATTAAAATGTTGAAGACCGTCCTGGCCAATAATACTCTCAATTCCAATCCATTGGTGGTGTATTGTGGGCAGTTTCTCTACTACGCACTGCACATTATTGCGGCCCCTACATTCTTTGACGCCCATATCTCTCTCCTTGCAATCTTTTTTAGAGCTTGCCATGCTCCATATTTTTTCTCTGTTCCCTCTGATTGCCATCTTACTGGGAACCTATACATTGAGGGAACGTTTCCCCATTCACGATGATTGGTGGTCCTTTAACCCAAGAATCGTTCAGTAATTATGCCATTTGTAAGGAGTCCACGAACGCGCCATACCATTCTTCGAAAAGTGTGTACTTTACCAATCATATTGCAATGGAATACGGGTGATGGGATTTAAGTAACTTCATTCTGAAGAACAAATTTAAGGTTGGGGGGGGGGGGCCATGTTTCGGTGCTTTTTAGGCATTACAATGTGAACACATTAATTAATCTGAGGACTATACGACGGCGTGAATCACAACTCCATAAAAAATACAATGTACTGTTTTCTCGCATTTCTAGCCATGGACAAAGTAGGTTTGCCTCATTTTTTAGAAATAGTTAATGTTTGGTTATTTTTTCACCGTTTGCTTTCTTATTTTTCACACCATATGTTAAAAAGTACATGTTTTTCGTATAAAAGCGAAACAAGATCGAATTGATTAGGTAAGAAAATTGCCGTTTCTGGAGTTAACGTCTTTCTGAGACACCCTGACATGCAATATCTAGGGATCGATTGTGACACTTATCCATGTCTGGACAAGCCGTTTAGGGAGACAATTGAACGCGTGTCAATCCGTGTCCTGACAAGCAGTTTAGGGAAACAGTGTAAGGGTGTCAATTCAAACGGATTTTCTATTGTTCAGTAGATTTTCTCAATCTCCAGCATAGTATCTGAGAAAAGAGGCCAGTTCATTTTGTAATTTTGAATTCCCATGGATTTGCTTTCATTCAGTTTTGACCGATGTCGACTTGCGTGACTGTTTATTTTGCTTTGTAGCTTTAGTTAATGTGAAAAGTTTGTTTCAAAACAGACGTAACTGACAGCACTTACAACCAGTACTTCTGGTAGTTTGGAGCCAGATGCTATTGAAAAAAGGTTATTTCAACGAATGTGACTTGATGAATGAGACAATTCATTTTGTTAATTTTTAAATCATTTTACTTTTTTTATTTTTACAATGTGTATTTACGAGTGATATTACAGAAAATAACATTTTTATTGCAGTGCACGTAATTCGATCTGTGACCTCACGGCATTAACCCCATAACCCCCGTTGATATTATCGATTGGACTTGAAGCCGATGTAATCTATGAATGGAGGTATAAACAGTTGAAATTGGTGTGGACGTATAGGATTCCAGCAAACCATACTACCCGTGAGAGAATGGTGCTTGCGTAAAAACGCTGTATCCTTTCTATCGCTGTTTTAAAGGCAATTGCAAAACATGATGCACAATGCTAAGGCGCCAGCCTCTGCGAGTGCATATTTTATTATTTCCTAGAATAATGAAACACTGTGCATCATCGCTGAATTACATATCTTACTACTCCTAACAAGAAGTAACAGTCATAGCAATCCTAAAAAGAAAAATGTATGATGTATTTTGGCCATATTTTTGGATCAGCAATTAGTACGTGTGGAAATGTAATTGATTTTTGGTTTATTTTTTTTCATATACAACTTTTGACAACATTGGGTGGTCATTTTTAAAATGTGTTCTTGGTGTTTTTATAAGGGGGGAAATTTTGTAAGGGATAAACAATAAAGTGCTTAAATTGTTTTAAAATCTATACCAATCTGTTCGCTTTGCTCATAAGGTTTTTCTAGAAAGAAGGGAAGGGTTTGCTCCATAAGTTTCTTCTAAAATGTATAGTTTTCCATATTTACGACCTATTTAGTACAATAGGCTCAAGAAGACAGTTCAAGGAAGGTCATTATTATAGAATGGGTCCGATTTTGTTGAAACCGGGTCTTAAATCGTTCATTGGGCCATACTGAATAATCATGTATATAGATTATGTGTTTTCCCCTTCCAAAGTGGAGAGACTTTTTTTACAGATCTGACTAGTTATCTGCTCCCATAGAACCCTGTGGACCACACGCCACGGCCATAATTGCCATCTTAATTATCTCAAAAAACGTCATGACATGCTAGACCCTGTATATTTTCATTTTTCGTTTTTCCGCGTTCGTACAGTAAGCGAAACAATTTGGCAAAACCATTTTTAAAAACAAAAACACTGATGATCTGAAATTTTTTAAAAAATTTTAATAAACAACTACCCCAAAAAAAAAAAAAAAAAAATTTATAATACATTTTACCCCCCTTGTGACCTTAACTTTTTTTGACTTGTAACTCTTGTACTATACCCTCAGATGGCAACTATACCTTTTCGGTAATCCTTGAAAGGTACTGAACATGATGGTATATACATTAAAACACATTTTGCCCCTTTTTAAATTTTGACCCTGTATAACTAAAACCTTGCCCCTAAGCATTCACCAAGAACACATTTTAAAAAAATACACCCATGATTTTTGGAATCCTCGTGGAATTTTTTGATTTGAAAACCGTGGTTGCAATTGTTTATGAAATTTTTCCACAAAAATCCATGTTCCCCATTACTAAATTTTGTTACCAGATATATTTTCTTTCAGTGAGTGCACATCATTGGAGTGTGGACAATCGATAAAAGAATTATTGCTATTTCCCGCAAAAACGCAACAGACAAAATGCTGTTTGCGGCACATTTAATCCACACAAAAATCATAAAACATTAACCCATTCAGTCAGGATCAGAAGCTTTTTGATATGTTAAAATCCTGTTTCCTGTCTTTTCTTGTTAAATAAATTAAATATGTTCTTTCTTGTTCTTCGAATCATGAATCACTCACTCACACTTAATCACTGCTTAAAATCCTCGTCTCTCCTTCCAAATTTCCTCCTTTTTTCCAAATCCCTCCCTCAATTTCCTCCACCTCTTTGAAAGCACACACCTAAAAACGCCCTCCTTTCTCATTCTTTCTTTCCTCATTTTCGTTCCACCCTTCCTTGTCCCGCGCATCTCTTCTGATTAAGGCTCTATCCTGGTTGACAATATCAACCTCTCCTGTCTCTCTGATACTCAAAATCACCCGTCCTGCAACACACCGCACCACCTCTGCCGTGTATTCCTATCTAACTATCTACGCTGAAGCTCATTAAAGTCTGACATTCAGAAGAATTTTCGAACTAAAAAATTATTTTTTTGTGTAATAATGAAAATAGGTCAAAAACTAGAAAACTTAAAAATAGATACCAAAACTGCAAAAAAACTGGGCACAAATTCATTCCGAAATGTGAGATGGAATTCGGATTGTTCGTTTTGATGCAGCAGTAACATTTATGTGTATATTATGTTATTCCCATATCGGATTCTTGTATAATACAAAAATAAATTTTGTATTCCCGGAGCATTTCCCGGATTCGGAATTTTATAAAACAAAGTTGTGATTTTCTATATGAGGATTCGATTTTAAAAGCTTAGCAATTTCACACAGGATTAGAATATTGCCAAGCATTATGGACAATGCAAAAACCCATTTTTTTGGAAATGAGGGCTCCCATCCTCAGGAAATTCTGATCGGCCTTTAAAGTCTTCTGGAGGAGTCCTAAAACTCTGGCTTTGGGAGTCCCCACAAGAAAAAATCTAACTGATCAGATCAGGAATCCGTGGTGGCCCACTCGATTTGATTGTTGCAGGGCAGATGTGTTAATACAGCTACATCATAGCATTTTTGCTTTTTTATGGATTGTTTTATTATGCTGTTACTCTTTTTGTGATACGATCTGTATTACAGGTGTCATACGTTTGATCAATACAAACGTAAATTGAACGTCAGTCGTTTCTACTTGTCTCTTCTAACTACTGTTCCATTATTGTTTCAGAAGTAAAACCATCATTTTGTTGCATCTTTTTATTTCCTCCCTCGCGAGAGCAAACAAAAAGCATTGGCCGTAACATGCGGTGGAGGGGGGGGGGGGGCAAGGGGGGGGGGCGGCCCAAGGGGGGGGGGGGCAGGTTGCCCACCCTGACGACTTTTTTTGGTGTCCGGCGGGGGAAAAAATTGTCAAAGGAATCAATCTAAATTTGCCGTTTTTTAAGCCCTCTGACCGGGCAAATTTACCTTTTGACCGAAACGGAAAATTCCCAAGACTGGGGAATTTGCCCCGCTCAGAGCGGGCAGGCCCGAACCCACTGCAAAAAGTAACGCTTGTGACATGGTTTACTCATCTTTGGCTCATTTTTTTTCTATGTAATCAACATTTTGACAGTGAGCTATTTCAGTTTTCTCCCCCTATCTTACCGTGGTGAGTTTCCAAAAGCCCCAAGCATGCAAAGCAATCACCCGGGATGATACAGAGCATCCGTCGCCGATGATAGCTAATTTTGTCGGTTGATTGTTAAGCCTTGTATACACAACGCCTGCCGTTGCCTTTTCGTGATTGCACTGTAAATTTTTTACAATATTAATATAAAGATGCTAGAGGGTCATCTTTATAGTAAGGAGAACGGACAAAGCTTACCTTAATACCCGGCCGACAGTATGCGTGAGCAACTGCAAAGGCTTGTGCTCTTTAATGTCGCGCTCAAACAGTACGATAAGTCTATTTAATGCTGTATGTATAGTAATAGTTCCTGAAGAATAAATACACATACTACGTGGAAAAAATTGTTATTTGAGCTGGCTTTTTTCACCAGACAATAACATATCCAAAATCCCAGGAATCCCCTTGTGGGGAAAAATTTTATCCAGATGGGCCGTCAAATAGGCGTACATTGCATATAATTAAGCTAATCTCTTGGCTTCTCAGTAGATTGTTTTGATGAGTTGGAATATAAAGCGCATAATAAACTGACCAGAATAATTATATAACTGGAATAAATCTCACTACGTTCAATAAGTAAATAGAATTGCATAACAAAAGATAACTTTGTAAAAGGAACGGGTGCAAAAAACGGAACCTGAATAATGTAATAGGAATTCCCTTTGAGGTGTTTATCACACCCAACTGTTATTTCTCCACTTTTCTGGGATTCATCTTTTATAATATTCTTTCACACTCCAGTTCCCATTTCTTTCCTTTCTGTACTTGGTTGCAAAAATAGAAATATATATGGCCTATTTCTATGGGTCCATTTCCCGGCAAGAACGTAACTTGTTAATGCCCATAATAATCATAACATGACAACTTATACTAAGGTCACTTAATCATTAAATCATAGCCTGCCTTACATAACCTAGCCATAGCCCTAATGCCACAGTCCGTGATGGCGTTATGTGAGAAGTATACATGAAACTGCATTAATACTCAACTTGTTAATAAAGCATTCTTTCGAAGAGTATAACTGTTGAGCGGCGTACTCTACTTACTGGTTCTCATTGGTGCCAGTAGTTTGGGAATTGCATTCTGATTAAGTTCAAATAACTAACACCCCCACCCAATTCATTCTTTCGAATAGACTAAAGGATGAACTAAAATTAACTACGATTTGGTATTAGACAATCAAATCCCTTTTCATTTTCGGTTCGGGGATTAATTATTGGCTTTAAAAAACAATTAATTGTAACCTCACACCCAAACATAAAACAACCCTCCTCTATATATTGCGGTACTGCTTGTGATTTTTGACCCGAGCCCTTCCTCCTTGCAAAACCTTAGCAGGATACTACTTGCAAGGGAAATTATATGTCAGCAGGTGAGAAGATAAAATTATTGTAATTGATGAATGGCAACAACTAAAAATCTTGCAAAGCAAATTTGCAGCCAATTTTGGTTGGGTGGTTTGGTGTGGTGTCCAATTTATTTTGGGATTTTTTTATTTTTACTTAAGGAAAACAAACATCAATGAATTGATATTTAAAAAAACCCTGAATGCTTTGAACCTCAAAACATATTCAAAAACAGAGGATAAGCAATTATAAAAATTGGCGCCCTTTTTGGATTTTGGCGTAAAGGACGTATCAGTGATATTGATGTTTTGTACATGATGGATTCTTTCATCACACACCCCAAAATACTTCAAAAAACTAAAATCACAACTGCTCCTTTAAAAGCGGAGATATAGCTAATATGGCTGCCATCTGGATAAAATTTTTTCCCCAGGGGGATTTATGGGGATTTTGGATATGTTGTTGTAAGATGTCTTCTGCTTATCTGTGCCAAAATCACAGCCTCATTTTTTTTTTTTCTGGGTCAAAACCCCAGGGACCACACTAGTATGGGCATATTCTTCGCACCTCTTACATGCCCAGTAGACTGTTTCTAACTAGTTTTTGTAAAACATTGCATGTTAACATTGATTGGTACAGTCATCTTTATAGAGGAACTTAGCCATCAGTGAGCCATAAATAATTTCTAGTAAGTACTTGTAGGGGTACTAATGCTTGCAAAATGCCCAAATATACAACACCGGGATACGGTTACGGTTGTCAATAAATGGGTGCATAAGCTTAAAGACACATACTTTTCAAGTGTTGGAATTAAGGAAGCCATTTCAACCATGCATATTTACCATAGACACATACAAAAAGTCTTTCACTCACAAAATATTCTTCAGGGATGAACTTTTGACAAATATAGGGATGTTTCTCCCCTTTCCTCAGATTTTTCAAATGATTATTACTTAATAGTGAAACAAAAATCAAAATCCTATTCATTGGAAATCTTGTTTGTATTTTATTTTGACCTAACCAAAATAAATCCACATTTCTCTCCTCCCGCCAAAATTTAAATTATACCTGCGTGTTCGGTCCATACATCTTCAGCTCATAATGGGTAAGAATAGTTGGGTTCTCATTAATATGGTGCAAAAACGCCTAAGTTACCGATGGAATAATATGTCCACTGACCCACCCCTCCCTCCGCCGGAGAAGAAACCGCCGATGTAAATAGATGGTTTAGTCTCATTAAAACCATACAAGAGTACCGGCTAATAACATGCACGATTAGCACTCGCAAAGTAAACTGACGTATTTTGGAAATACATTTTAGAGAAAAGAATTTCACGTATATGTCTCAGTAACTCAAGGCACCACAAATGGCGCATGAATTCCTGTGTAGTGTTTCATTATCAGCCTTGGTACGTTAGCACGAAATCATATGCCATTCCTTTCGAACTAAGCATCCAATAGTATAAAGGCCTTTTGCTTACTATGGCTCCCATGGCTATTTCCTTAAACAACTAGCAGTAACAGTGTTCGCATAAATTTTTGGGTTGAAAACATACCATATACACAAACGCCAAAATTTTTTATCATTCTTCTGTGCTATTTTCCAATGAGTCAAAAATATATTTTTAAGCTATTCTTGAAAAATTAAAATTCTTTTAAAATTGAAATTTATTTCTTGTGTATATTAAAACACGGATATGGGATAAAGGCCTACAATATTTTGCCACCGATTCCTTGATACTCAGAAACAATGGAAGCATTTTTTATCCCGAATAAGCTTTTTGAAAACTGTTTTTCCAAGTCGGAACTTCGGGGGAGGCATAACCCCAAAGGCGGCAAATCGGATATGGAGGCATTTAACAAATAGTGCAAGTGAGTCCAGGCTATACCTTGTTATATATATGTTTTTTTCACGGTATCTATACCAGGTTTTTTTTTTCTGCTGACCTGAAGCCAATGGTGCCGAGCGAAAGAACATTTTCGAAGAAACGCAAAACTGTGAAAAGGGCCCACCCAAACCACTAAAACCGCTCATTAATTACCCCGAAGTTGTTTGCCTCTCCATTCAAAATATACCCATTGTGACAATTAAAAATGATTCATGAACCCCTAATTAAGACATTCAATATTTCCAACAATAACCGTAGAGTGATAGCGTAGTCCCTCACGTCTCTTAATCGCTTCAAAACTCACCTGACCAAAACACGGAGCGAACCCCTGCCCTATTTACTGTGAATTGCTCCCTAATTCTGACATCAAAATACCGCTATAATACTAAACCAATCTACCTCACTTTTTGAGTGATTGTCATATTTTCTCCCCTAGGACGATTTAGGGATATATTATTATTTTAGCAATCAATATGTTATTGTGACAATTATGAAAAGCTTTTAAATAATTTGATAATCAATCAATAAACCATTCAAGATGGCTACAAATGGCAAAAATTCATTCTACATCTGCAAGATGCATCCTGATAGGCTTCCCACTAGGGTTCAAATTTCAGTCATAAGTCATAAATTCATCACACGCGCGTAGGCTAATAATATATTTTTGTGGTTTATCACTTGTTAAAATCACCAGTAAGGCTATCTTAAGTGTCACTGATCTTTATTCAACAAATATCCAATGGACGCTTAAACCTACCAAAACAAAAAGCCACGTAATTATCACTACGGGCACTTAGTAAGTGCCATTTGCAGTCATATTGGATATCCATCTTGATGCATCCTTAACATTTATCGTTTTACACTCTTATTACCTGTTATTGTAATTTGATCTGTTTGACTTACTGGATATACACAAACATTTGCAGTATTATGTTAGACATTATCATTTGTAGCCATCTTTGCGTATATCCGAAGCCATCTTGTGCTATGATAAATACTTTTATAATCACATTTTACCAAAATATATCTTATGGTTTTATTAACTTCCGGAATTGACAAACACATAGTTTACCAAATTACTAAACTGCAGTCAAAAGTAGATCACGATCAACACTTTATTGTATTGGAAGTCATATTAACTTATTGATTACGTGGTTACAGAATCATATGTTTAATTGTTCACATGAATATTGTACGAGACAGGTTGAGGTAGGTACAAAAAAGTATTTTTAAATACATATTAGTGGAGCTTGTTTGACGCTAATCTTATTTAGAGACAGCGAAGGTTTCCTTTCCTCAGTTAGTCAAGTCCAACCCGCTCGCCTTCATCCCTCTCACTTTCTGGTTATGGGAACGCCTTTGCGTTCTTTTGACAAATCGCTCCAAATTTGGCTTGGGATTACCCCGTTTCTAGTAGCTTTTTTTCGCCCCTAGTTAACGGTGCAATGAGAGATTTCAAATACAGCAGTGTGGGGGGGGGGGGGGGGGGGGGGGGGGGGGGGGCCCGGTGACGAAAGGAGTGAAAATTCTGAATTCGGCACTTGTAAGCTTTATATCAAAAATATCCCATCTGTAAGGATTACTGAGAACCGTTTCTTTGGTACAAAAAGGTGAAATTTCTAATTTCGTACGGAGCAAATATGAATTCAGCTATGTTTTTCTTTCTATTGAAATATAAGCATACAAATCACTTTTGTTTTTCATTTTAAGTTATTTCTGTAACCACTTAAAGGTTTGGGAGTCTGAGCGTCTAATCTATATGAATCACTAACTACATATCACAGAAATAGGGATGACTTGAAATCTCCTCTTTGCACCTTTAAAGCAGCACTGGCCTTTCACAAATAAATGAAATTCCTTCATTTGCTCTCAACTGATAGTCAAGGCGATTGAAAGAGCTTCCTTACAGGATACTGACAAAGGAAAGTCTATGTCAGTGCGAAGATAGATTATATGTATGGCAAGCAAATTGGCAGCATTTGGTGGCCATTTGGATTTTGTCCTTAGGAAAATTCAATGATATATTTAAAAAAAACTGAATTCTTGGAACCTCAAAGGCCATATTCACAAAAAAATGAGATAAGCTAATTATAGGAAAATGGCGGCTTTTGATTTTGCGTAAAGGAAGTATCAGTGATTAGATTTGTACATGGCTGGATTCTTTCACCCCCAAATTATTCAAAAACACTAAAATCATCACATCTACTTAAAAGCGGAGTATAGCTAAATGGCGGCCATCTGGACAAAATTTGTCCCCAAGGGGGATTATGGGATTTTGGATTATGTTATGTACGATGCATTTGCTTAATGGTGCAAAACTCAGCTAATTTTTTTTCGGGTCAAAACCCAGGGACAACACTAGTATGGGCATATTCTTCGCACCTCTACATGCCAGTAGATGTTTCTAAACTAGTTTGTAAACATTGATGTAACATTGAGGGTACATCGCTAGAGAGGAACTGACGCCATGAAGTTACCATAATAACTCATAGTAAGTATTGTAGGTGTACTAATGCTTGCAAAATGCCCAAATTAAACACGGATACGGTTACGGTTGGCAATAAATTTGCATAAGTATGAAAAGAACGATCAAGTTAAAGTGTTGGAAATTAGCATTTTTTTTCACCATGCATATTGAACCATAGACAATACAAAAGTCTCAAATCACAAAATTCCTTTCAGGGATGAAAATTTGACAAAATATAGGGATTTTTCCTAGATTTTTCAATGTTATATAATTACAGGGATGTACGTTTAAAGAAACATCAAAGCCTATTCATTGGATCGTGTTTGTCATTTTATTTTGGACCTAACCAAAATAATCCAATTTTCGCGCCAGAAAATTTACATTACCTGCGTGTCGTTACTATATACATATTCAGATTCATAATTGGGTAGACATCGTTGGGTTCTCATTAATATGGTGCAACGCCAAGTTTACCGATGGAATAATCTGTTTCCACTCCCCACCCGCCCGCGGAGAAAGAAAACCGCGATGTAAATAGATGGTTTAGTCTCATTAAAACCAGTAAAAGAGCCGGCTAAGAACAATGCAGCGATTAGCAACTCGCTAGAGTTTTTTATGTAAATATGGACGTATTTTGGAAATATTCTTATTTTTGTTTTATGTATGAAGAATTTCACGTATAGGTCTCAGTAAGCTCCAAGGCACCACAAATGGCGAAATGAAATTCCTGTGTAGTGTTATTATTATCAGCCTGGTACGTTAGATGAAATCATATGCCTTTCCGAAACTAAGAATCCAATAGTATATCATTTGCTGGGGGGGGGGGGGGGGGTTTTTGATACTATGGCTACCATGGCTATTTCCTTAAACAACTAGCAGTAACAGTGTCGCATCAAATTTGGGGTTGAAAAACATACCATATAAACAGCCAAAAGTTTTTAACAATTATTCTGTGCCTTTTTCCAATGAGTCAAAAAATATATTTTTTGTTTACGGTTCCCGACAATGATTGCAATTTTAAAATTGAAATTTATTTCTTTGTGTATATTAAAACGGATATTGGGATACTGAATAAAAATATTTTGCCACGATTCCTGATACTACAGAAAACAATGGAAAGCATTTTTATCCGAATAAAGCTTTTGAAAATGTTTTTTCCGAAAGTCGGAACTTCGGAGGGGAGAGCAGTAAACCACCAAAGGGCGCAAATCGGATATGGAAGGCATTTAAACCATGTGCAAGTTAGTCCAGGCTATGAACTGTTATATAATATGTTTTTCAACGGTATCTAGACCAGTTTTTATGCTGCTGAACTGACGGCCAATGGGTGACAGACGAAAGACTTTTCGAAGAAAACGCAAAAATTCAAAAGGCACCAAAACACTAAAACTTCATTAATTACCCCAGAAGTGTTGCCTCTCCATTCAAAATAACCATTGGAACACCAATAAAATATGATTCATTAACCACCTAATTAAGGACATCAAAATTGTCAACAATAACCGTAGAGTGGTATCGTAGTCCCTAACGTCCCTTATCGCTTCAAAACGCACCTGACAAAAACACGGAGCGAACCCCTGCCCTATTACTGTGAAATTGCTCCTATCTGACATAAAAAAAATACCGCTACCTCACTTTTTTAGGTGATTGTCAGATTTTACCCTAGGGGACGTAGGGAGATATTAATGTTTTAGCAATCAATATGTTAATTGTGCCAATTATGAAAAGCTTTTAATAATTGATAATCAAATCAAATCAAACATTTCAAGATGGCTACAAAAAGGCAAAATTCATTATACATCTGCAAGATGGCATCCTAGATAGGCTTCAATATGGCTTCAAATTTCAGTCAATAAAGGTCCGTATTCATTCACGCGGTAGGACTAATCAGTATTTTTTTGGTTTATCCTTGTTAAAATCCCAGTAAGGTATCTTAAGTGTCCATTGGTCTTTATTCAACAAATATCCAATGGACGCTTAATAAACTACCAAAAACAAAGAGACACGTAATATCATACGGACCACTTAGTAAGTGCCATTTGCAGTCATATTGGATATCCATCTTGGATGGTTAGCTTACATGTATCGTTACTCTGATTAACCTAAGGATATGTAAGTTGAGCAGATTGACTTACTGGGATATACAACAACAGTGCAGTATTAGGTAGATACATTATCATTGTAGCATCTTTGCGTATTCCGAAAGCCATCTGGATGCGAATGAAAGAATTTATCATCACATTTTACAAAAATATATCTTATGGTTTATTAACTTCGGATTGACAAAACACATGGTTACCAAATTACTAAACTGAAGTAAAAAGTTTTTTAGAATCACGATCAGCCCTTTATTGTATTGGAAGGTTTCATATTAAATTAATTGATTACGTGGTTACAGAATCATATGGTAATTGGTCACAAGGAATATTGTAACGAGACAGGTTGAAAAAGTTATTTTTATACATTATTCTGGAGCTTGTTGACGCTAACTGATTTAGAGACAGCGAAGGTTTCCTTTCCTCAAGTGAGTCAAGTCAACCCAGTCGCTTCATCCCTTTTTTTTCATCACTTCGGTTATGGTGGAAAGCCTTGCGTTCTTTGACAATCAGCTCCAAATTTGGCTTGGAAGTTACACCGTTTCTAAGTAGCATTCTAGTAAGGGGCAATGAGAGATTTCAAAGAACAGGGGTCCCGAAAAAATGTGAAAAATTCTGATTTCGGAACTGGGTAAAGCTTTATATCAAAAATATCCCCATATGTAAGGATAACAGAACCGTTTCTTTGTTCAAAAATTGTTGAAATTTCTAATTTCGTAGAGGAGCAAATACGAAATTCAGCTATGCTTTTCTATTGAAATATAAGCATATACAAATCACCTTTTGTTTCATTTTAAGTATTATGTAACCACACTTAAAGGTTGGGAGTCTTTTGAGCGTCTGATCTATATGAAATCACTACATATCACAGAAATATGGAGACTTGAAATCTCTCGTTGCACCTTAAAGCGGCAACTGGCCACATTTTCACAACATATGAAATCCTTCAATTTGCTATCAAATGATAGTCAGGCGATTGACAGAATAGAGATACATTTTACACAAAAAAAAAACCTAATCAAAAAACAGATAGGGTGTGAATAAGAGGTAAAGACATCCAGGTAATTGTGGCGAACTTTTAAGTTTTCCAAAACGTTAATCAAACAAATGTGTATATTGCTTGAATATCAAAGACTCGTGCTCATTGATATATTAAACTCAAAAAGGTCACAGATGGTCTGCAAACAAGGGCATGCCATTGAAACATGGCATACGCCGTGCTTTTACTTGGGTGCGTAGTTGCCCTGAATTAATGTCGCCGGCGGCGACATAAGTACAAAATCGTTTAACCCAATAACGGCGCTTGATTTGGTCTTAATCATTTCAGGTGAGGGGATGTCTATAAAAGCTTTACAACCATGCAAATATCGATTTTTCAAAATCTTGAGGTGCGCACTATTTTTCAAAGTGCCAGTGTCTCTTTAAAAGGAATTTCTGTTTTCGATATGACAAGGGAACATATACCGCTCTAATATACGGTGGGAACCTTATATATTCTAATCCTTATAAGGAGATGAATGTGTTAGTGTACATTAAAGCAAATTGAGCACATTTTTTTTTTAAGCGCGCCCAATTTTCAAAATTTTGCAGATATGTTGGTAAATGGTTAACGAAACTTACCTGAAAACGAGAATGCTAAAAAAATGAGTATTTACATAAAATAAGGGGATTTGTATTAAAATTGGGGATCCAGATTGCGAATTAACGGCGAAGCTGCAAATGCTACGTTTTAAGTCCGTCCTGATGAAAAAATTAGTGCCACATCAAGAAATAACCTTCTTACTTGAATTGCCTGAACCAAATAAACAAACTAATGGATGGAGCGTGCGTAGATATGTCATGGCGCTATTTACACGGTATTTCACAATGGAAGGCCGGTTCCAGCAGCGTGAATTATTATCGGAATCCCCGATATTAATTATTCTCATTACAACATTCCTTCGTTTGTGACCATAGACATTTTCGAGCTAACCATTCAAGGTATAGTTTACTAGAAGATTACCAATTGCAAACGTTGTAGAATCTCAATTTTTTTGAATAGTGAGGGGCGCTCTGCAAAAAAAGTGTGCACATTGCTTTAAAACAAAATTTGCTCTAGTTAAAAGAAAAATCCCTGTTGCTAAACATTACCCCTTCCATTGAAGAAGGGGGCAGAGTCCGGAAATCTTGAAACCCCAATAAATTTCGACAGTAATAGGGGCCCTATTGAAACCCATCAACAGCAACCGCAATCCATTTTAGCATGATAAATCCTACGGGCATAACACCATCAAACAACACTATAAACTTTGCCAATACATGCCTCAATAACAAAGTGCTCCCGCCTTTATCAAATGATTTCTCACATGTGATAAGAGATCTGGGTTTTTAAATTTAAACTGGAATTTGTATCTATGCCAAGAAATACGTAAGTATCAGCGTACTCAAAACACTTATGGGATTAAAAACAACAATTCTAAAGATATTTAAATATTTTGATGATTATTGAACGTAATAAAATTTTTGGTTAAATTGCATGTTTGGGTTTCTCAAGGAGGCAAATTCATATTATGTTTATTGAGTTTATAATGATGCATTTCATTTAGGAACAGTTTAGACCTTTTAAATTATTTTGGAGGAGGATCTCTCTCTACTCTCTTTACTAAAAGTGTGCATTAGAAGGTCGCGACAGGTCGATAAAATAGTTTCAAAAACGGACAACAGAGGTGTAGGACAGTACATGTCAGGCCTTTCCAAGGAAGGAATGTGCTAAGAATATCAAGAGTATAACCAACAGGGTTTAACGCTATCCGTTTCTCAGCTAAAACAACTGCAAAAGGAGAGGGAAGTGTTCGGAAGAGGTCTTCAAGGAAAAGATCAAAACCTGGCACACCTTTAATTCACAGCTGTTTAACCCTGTGCAAATTGTCTCTGTTATTTGGAGAACAATTTTTTAGGCAGTGGCGATACAATTTGACCACTGATATAAGTAGGGTCATGCATAGCTATTACCTCTGCAAAAAATGCAGGAAATCTTGGCATTATAGGCCTCTAAAAAAGGCATGACTTCTATGTTATAGCGCCCTCTATATGCCCATTTCCCATAGAAATAATTTTGAAGAAAAATCATATTGGCACGCAATGAAACTTTCGTAAAAAATTGCCACAAGATGTAGCTGTGGAATTAAAAAGTCAACATTAAGTATCAGTACCTCAAAAACATCTTGAGGGATTAAAAACAACAAAGTAAGACCTTTAAATTATTGGAGGTCTCTCTCTCTTTCTCTCCTCTTCTCTCTATACATAAAGTGTGCATAGAGCGGGGCAGGTCGGATAGAATAGTTTCAAAAAACTGACAAACAGCTTAATGACGTTATTGACAATAGAGAATCATAACTAAAATGGAAGAGGAAGTCATTATAAACACGGTTTATCATTTTATTTCTACACATTCTTTACGTCTGACATAGATTGATGCTTCTTTTAAATGGTAAGTCGTTTATTCAAATAATGAAAAATTAAAATTAAAACAAATCAAAGTATACGTACCTAAACTTATGCTAACGCATTCTTGACGTCTTGTAATTTGTAAAACACTTGTACCCATGTAAATTACTTATAAAGTAACCACCCTATTTGAAAGGTTTACTGGATTATTTTAGCGTGTACCAATGTTCAATATGTATAAGCAGTGCAATATAATTCAGTCAACGATTTGCACTTCTGAGTACTGCTATACACTGAGCTTGTGTAAAATTTTACACAATTCCTGTATACGCACAGAACACTATCATTTTTTATTTAAAAGTTTCATAACATGTGTTATGTAAAATTTTACTTGTTATTATGTAAAATTTAATCATTTGTTATGTAACTTTTTATAAATTATTTGTATCATTGTTATGTATTTTTTTACAAATCATCCGTCCTCCACTTCTCCATGCCCCACTGATTTCTTGGTTATCGTCACATATCTTTGTTCATTAATTTCCATTGTTCTTTTTCAGCTTTTCTCCCAGCTCCTTTACCCATCACCCCTCCCTGAGCAAGGTTCCTGTCTTTTGTTCCTTGTCTGTGTATATGGTTTGTCTTATCTGTTGTTTCCCCCCTGGGGTTTATTTTGATCTTTTCTCGTTCAGACCTGTCCTTATGATACTCCTACATTGTTTCTTTATGCCATTTTTGTATATACACTAGTTGATCAAACATTACTATGTCATATCTAACAACATGAATACTTTCAATAATAATGATCATGAATTGCTATTGCCTAAAATACTTGGGTATTGTATTTCTATGATTTGTATCTGTATCAGATGAAACATGATCTGAATGAAATAAAGTTAAATCTGAATCTGAATTTGTGGTAAGTCCATGAAGTGAATTGCAGTTGATATAGACTCCAGATGTTACCCCGGGATCTTAACCCTGCAGTCAATTGTTTCAATGCATTTCATAAATGATCTGAATCTGGGGATAATTTCACCGATTCTGTTACCAGGACCAGTAGCTGCTTGCTACCTATCAAATTGGCAACCGATACTGAAAATTCATTAGTACTTTATGCACAACATTTAATAACTCTGATCAGGGGAAACTGAAGTGGTCACAATACTCTTTACAAACTTAATTGTAACAGTGTCGATATGATATTACTGTCCATTACCTTGTCATATTTTGCCAAATTACTTAAAATTTGTATGTAGCATAACAAAACCAATTCTATTGATCCACATAATTTACATCTTGCAGTTACTTAGTGGGGGACTGTAGTGCACAGATCTTATGTGAGTGTGCAAATCTGGATAAAATTGTGAATTTTGGTACACAAGTACTTTATACACTGATAATCAAAAAAAAATTGATGGAAGCACTTGCCACACCCCTTTCATGGTCCCAGCTTGGATTTCAAGGTTACACAGGGGTAAAAGTTTAAAATGTTCCGATTGTGTTGAAAAGCACACCATGATGTCCGTCTGGTTACAAGGATTCCAAAAAGGTATAGTTTATACTACCTGTGACCTGTAGTTTAGGAATTATGGGATAACACTGTAAAAATGGTAAAAGTCAATTTTGGTTTGTACAGGGGTAAAAAATTAAAAGTTGCTCCAATTTTTGTTAAATGTGGTTCAAATTGTTGGTTTAGCTCATAGAATGACATATAGGATAGTTTTGACTACCTTACGTGTCTGGTTATTAAGTCAACAGCTATTGGCAGCTATTGGATTCTATTGACCTGTGACCTATTTTGTTGGATAACGTGAAAACTAAACAGATAAGGCAAACTATTCCTTATTTCAATCCTTTAAGCTAGGGAAACAATTTGCACCACATATTAACTGAATCAAAGCAACTTTTAACTTTTGACTCATGTACACACCAAAATTGAGTTTTTCACCATTTTTACAGTTTTACCCCGTAACTCCGGAACTATAAGCCATAGATAGTGTTGAAAAATTTAGCCAGTACCCAATGGCTCCCTTTTTAAAAAAAAAGTTTTGTTACTAATACTGAATGACTCCCATTTCCACGCTTTGATACCCAATGACCCCCTTTTTTGCTCATGATATCCAGTACTGATAGCCTCCTACTTTTAGAATCTACCCGGAATTAACGTACCTCGTTTTATTTTAAAAATATTTGTTTCCGCAATCAAGATTAGGTATAATCATGGAGTTATTATTATATGACTATAATAACTCCATGGTATGACATACTCTTTAGTAAAATAAAGATATCTGTTTTTAAATCAATGTTGAGACAGATATAAATTAAATAACCGAAGAATTTTAAGGTGGGAATCGCAATAATCAGGTTCATTGAAATGCGTTGCTTACCGGAACCACGTTCAAGATTTGAAAATAAATATTTTTTTAAAAAGTTTATTGGATTTTATTCCAATATTAAAAGGATGAGCAGCGATATCTGGTCCGAAATATCGAAAAAAAAATAATCAAAATTCGTATTTTGGTATTTTTGTTACTGGCATAGATGTGGTGACATAACCTGCAAGTGGTTGGCTTGAAATCCGTGTATTAAAGACAAGTCAGTACTTTTTATCTGATTCTGTCATTTCTATACGTGAGTATCAAAATTCCGACTTGGGATCAGAAAACCTTTCCGTGTGAATATCTCAGATTTATAAGTGTAAAATTGTGCACCATGACTTGTACAGTTTGACCTCAAACACAACTATTATTGATCTTTGTTTATTCTGTACTGGTGTAAACTACAATCAGGTGTGTAGTGTAGATTTTGAGACATTATTGCTATATCCAGGAGACGGTATGACAAATTTGCTCAAATGCTTCATTTTTTCACTATTTGGTGTTTTTGTTCCTACATTAAAGTAGTTAGATGGAATTGTACATACTTATCATTGATTTATAAGCTCAAAATGCATTTCCACATTTTTTTATTCTCTCGCATTATCGCTGCTTATCCCTTTAATGCTGTTATAGTAGTGTATATGTATATATTAAATGTTCAATAAAATTTGAGAGACACTGGCACATTTGAAAAATAGTGCGCCCTCAAGATTTTTCGAAATCGATATTTTTACGTAGTTGTAAAGTTTTTATATACATTAGCGATCACCTGAAATGATTAAGACCAAATCAGTGTCCTTATGGGTAAACAGAACGATTTTATAATTAATGTCGCCGGCGACATTCAGCAGACGACGGAAATGGCGTTTAATATAAGCAAATGCACGCCGTATGCATGTTTCTCACGACATGCACTCCGTTTGATCGGTCTGTGACCTTTGTGGTTTTAATATAAATGAGTAGGAGTCTATGACATTCATGTAATATACACATTTGTTGATTAAAGTTATGGAAAACTTGAAAATTTTATGTCAAATTGTATCTATATTCTTCCAATGGCCTAGACTATCATTTGAGAGCAAATTGAAAAAAAATCATATTTTGTGAAAATGTGCCAGTGCCGCTTTAATAAAGCCAATATGTTATTTTACCATTTAAAGACAAACCGGATGCAATGAAATTCAAGGTCATATTACAGAACAATATAGACAAGGGATATTCAAAACAAGCTGACGTTTCAGTAAAATTGTGTTTGTTCACTTGCCACGTGGTTTTGGTTTCATTAATTAGGATTGGATAATGATCTTATACTTAATACAATGCAATTATATATAATGAAAGATAATGGTTAAATTTAATTATGATTTTGTATGGTACTTAATAAGGTTCGTAAATTGTACTTAATTCAAAATACCGCTTAGTCATGGCAAAAGTTGTATTAGAGCAGTTATTACCATGATTAATTTGAGAATACCTGCATACTATTAGGGCAGGCGTGAGTTGTCTTAGGGGGAAATTGAAAAGCCGGCAAGCTGAGAAAAATGGGCCCCAAATAGCGTATATGAAAAAAAGAGTTTCGATAAGGTACGCCATCATCGCTTATTTGATGGCGTACAGATTTGGAAACAGATCATTCAACATAGTTGGTCCTAAGCTCTGAAACAATAGTACATGTGGAACTGTATTTTTGTGCAAATTTCATATACAATCTTGCAACCAAGGTTTTTCTAAATCAAAATTGTATGAGGATTCCAAAAGTCATGGGTGCCATTTTTTAAAATGTGTTCTTGGATGAATACTAGAGGGAAAGGTTTATACAGGGGTCAAAATATAAAATGGAGCAAAATGTGTATTAAAGTATACCATCATGTTCAGTGCCTTTCAAGGATTACAGAAAGGTATAGTTTGCCCTACCTGAGGTTATAGTACAAGAGTTACAAGGCAAAACGGGTTAAGGTCACACTAGGGGTAAAATTTCAGATTCATCGGTTTGTTTTAAAATGGTGCCAAATTGTTCGTCTTACTGTACAGAAGCCGGAAATATAAAGGTCGCGTTGTCAATGACGTTTTGATAATAATTAAGAGGGCAAATATGGCCGTTGACCACAGGGTCTATGGGAGACCACTATAGTCATATCTCTAAAAGTTTGACTTTGAAAGGTGAAACACAGAATCTATATACATGTTCTTATTTATTATGACCCAATGAACGATTTATGACCAGTTTCAACAAAATTGGACCATTCTATAAATAATGACCTTGACCTTTCTTGAGCCTATTGTACTAAAACAATAAGCCGTAAATATGGCAAACTATAGCTTTTTAGAAACCTTATGAGCAACCAAACAGATTGGTATAAATTTTAAAACAATTTAAACACTTTTACTGTTTACCCCTGTACAAATTTTGCCCCTTTATAAAACACTCAAGAACACATTTTAAAAAATAACACCCAGATTCTCAGATTCTCCATGAAATTCTGTATTGGAAAAGCATTGGTGTCAAAATTGTATATGAAAAAAAAAATAAACCAAAACATTAATTACATTTCCCCATGTACTACAAGCTTCCTGCTGACATTAGTGAGGCACCTTCCACCAGTGTCTTTAAGCGGCTCCTGACAACATACTTATTTCCATGTTTAAAATTGTGTTAACTTTGGATTTGATAGTTTCCCTTATATTCTGTATGTCATGTTTTATATTAAATTTCGTATTTTTAGTATTTGTTGTAAATATAAAGGCATTTATTATTATTAATATATTATCCGCTAAACTTAGTTTCTACGACACACGTGGCCTAACTCTAGAATGAACCAGATCCTTTTTATACAACAGATTACGGACCGACTCTGTCAAACGGGATCCCACATCATTCATCTTGTGGTGAAGTGTCATCTGGAGTACCACAGGTTCCTGTACTGGATCTGCCCATGTTCTCGCTGTAATATAACGATATACAAGATCAAATCCATCTAACATGCGGTAATTCGCTGCCGACAGCATTATTTACAGGGAGAAAAAGAGCAACGAATGAACCATCTTATATTCTAGAGGGATTTGAAAGTCCTTACCGACTGGGCCAAAATCTTAATCGCATAACTAGAAGCGCAACCCCAGTCTCTTCCCATATAATATCCTCGGACGGGGGGGGGGGGGGTGGTATGACATGCCAACCTAACAGCAACATAACAACATCAACTTCCGGCGTAACCCGCGTGCTCGTCTTATTCAAATACCTTAAGGCTCTTACGCACCTACAGACTTTGACTAAAGCAGGCCTGGCCACGAATATTAAATCTAAATGACCGTTTTTTGAAATTGCCTGGTTTTGCACGAGGTATCCACTAACCTCGACGGATTTTGACGTCAATATTTCTTTCTTAAATTATCATGATATTACAAGATCTTTTGAACGAAACTGATTTTTGTAATTTCACTGAGACAGAGACTGCCACAGTAAATGTCATAGTAAATGCACTGTAACAAGATCACATAGAAGGCAAGACCGTAATAAACCCTTTGGTGTATTTACGTCGCACTCTAGCTATCTCCAACTCCAACGCTTATCAGGCCTAGTTTCGCGCCACAACTCGAGTAATCTTGCGAGTGCTGAGTTTCGGAAATTCCTGTAACAATAATGTGACCACCACGTCGCATAAACCTTGAAGCTGATGCTTCTCGTTATGGTACAGGCGAAAAGCTACTAACATCCAGAGAGAGTTTGAGGAA
>JAMKCH010035674.1:0-26899 GCA_023653785.1 Ophioderma brevispina
CCAATGAGATCCGCCAGTAGACCTTAATGGGTTAACTAATTGATGCCTTACTTCACATAGCCACATAATGCCCTGATGTGATTGATGCTAGCTCTCATAAATACTTATTGCCCTTACAATTGATGCCTTACTTCACATAGTCACATAAGGCCCTGAAATGATTGATGCCTTAGCTCGCTAAACTCATTGCCCTTAACTAATTGATGCCGTGACGTCACATGTCACCATATGCCCCTGAAGTGATTGATGCTAGGTGCAGTAGAAACGCTCAGTGCCCTAACTAATTGGGTGCCTTCTTCACATAGTCACATAATGCCCTGAATATGATTGATACTTAGCTCGCATAAACACGTAATTGCCCCTGAACTAATGATGCCTACTCACAAGTCACATATCCCTGAAATGTTTGATGCTTAGCTCGCATAAATGCTCAGTGCCCTTAACTAATTGTTGCCTTACTTCACATAGTCATATAATGCCCTGAAGTGATATTGCTTAGCTCACATAAACCCCAGTGCCCTGAACTAATTGATGCCTTACTTTCCTTGAAATGATTGATGCTTAGCTTGCATAAACCCCCGTTGCCCTTTACTATTTGATGCCTTACTTCTACTGCCATAATGCCTTGAAACGATTGATGCTTAGCTCCCATAAACACACGGTGTCCTGTACTAACGATACCTTACTTCACATTATCACTAATGCACCTGAAAGATTGATGCCTTTAAGCTCGCTTTAACACCAGTGCCCTTAACTAATTGGTTGCCGTATTTCAACATAGTCACATATTGCCCTGAAATGATTGATGCTTTATACTCGCTAAAACACCTGGTGGCCCTTATACTAATCGTGACTTACTTACACTTACTGGCATAAGGGGGGGGGGGGGTTCCCTAAGGACCCATTTTTTGTTTTTCAGCCAGCGATTTTTAACGCTGCAATAATAGTTTGTTATTTTTTTTTTGTATTCACTAACTTTTAGTTTGCGCTTACATTGGTGCAAAAAATTCAAATCCATACAGCGTCGTTTTTGCGTTAATTAGCATGGTTCCCTAGTACCCCCCCGTTATGCCCTAACGGAAGTGTCCCATGACAAAAATGAAAATCTTATTAGAGTTTACTGATTTCTGTTTTTCCATCATGTGTTAAACCTCTGACATAAACAAAGTAAATCTAATTAAAACAATCTTTGCAAAAAAAGTTAGTAGGACCAATGGAGCGCCATAATCTTTTATATACCTCATTAGGCGGTTTACTTGGGAACCGATGGGTAAAACTTATACAAGTAACCCCGAAAAAAATAAAATGCACTGAGACATTTATGTTTGGGCTTAATATGTTAAATATAATTTCATTTCACCAATTAACGGAATCAGCACAAGGTTAGGTGGAAAGCATGCCCGTAGAAATGCAGAAAACAATAGTGTCTTTTTCGCACATTTTGACGAAAATTAAAAACAATGTTTTCCCCTAATTTCCCTACTGAACAACGTTCTTCATTTTTATTTCTTTATTGTTTGATGTCCTTTGAAGCCCTCTAACTGTTGGGTGGATTTCATCTAAAAAATTCCTTTAGTATGGTTTTATTAGGGGGGGCCCTAGGGGAACCCCTTTATGCACTAACGGAAGTGCAAAACCCCTTATGCAGTTTTAAGGTAAACCATAGTTACTTAATTGCTCTGAAATGATTGATGCCTTACATCTTGCAAAAAACAACAGGTGGCCTTAATTAATTGATACTTTACTTCACATAGGCAATTAATGTCTGAAGATTGATGCTTAGCTCGGTTTTAACACCCAGTGCATTTTACTAATTGGTGCCGCACTTCATATAGTCAACATTAATGCCTGAAATGTGCATATAGCTTGCTTAACACTAGTGCCCTAAAAAACTTACTAATGGGGTCTTACTTCACCATAGCAATACTCCAATGAAAGATTGGCTTAGCTCCACAAAACACCACAGCTGCCCTTATCTGATGGATGCTACTTCACGTGATTCATATGTCCTAAAAACTGATTGATTACTTACTCGCATAACCCACACAGTACCCTAATAATCGCTGATTTTACCTCAGATATCAAATTAGTGGAGGGGCCTATGTTCTCCTGAGAGTGATTTTATGAAGATCGTGTTAATTGTTGGCAAACACTATAAAGTACTCTACTGGTCTGACTATTCAGAAAAAAACATTTGCCATTTTTCCGTTGATCCTTTAGTGACCTTGCAACGAGGTCAAAGGTCAAAGTGGTCAAACATCGTCCAAAGTATATCGAGCTTGGTACCAAAATGTGGCAAATTTCATAGGAATGTTGTATAGGATATTTATTTTGTGACTTGAAGGCTTTTTTTTTGGTTATATGCAAATAAGCTAATTAGGGACATGCATAAATTGTCATTATTCAGACTCCAGTCCTGTCCAAAGCAGAGTTAGGCCTCATGTTTTTGCACAATGTGTAGTGAATCCTACACAACCCAATATACCTTGATTTTAATGCCCATAGGGCTAAGTAACCAAGTTGTTTTATGAAAATGTGCAAGAGAAAATGTTGATGTTAGTCTAAATTAAATTACCAAATCTATGGAGGAATTGTTGTTATAACCGTGATGAAACAACCACGATTTGCATTACAAAGACAAAGGTAGTATACTAGTTATCTTTTCAGTCTCAGTCATTATGTTTAGTTTTAATTATTCTTTCAATCCAGAGCCGGGGGGGCTAGTGGTCATTGATAAGGGCTATCAGGCACGACAAAGAAACACGTAAAAAGGGGTATTTTTCAGATTTGTGCACGATACATACGTAACATGAAGAGGGTGCAAACACACTGAAATCTGGAAAAAAAAAGGGTTGTACTTTTCATACTTGAACTTACATTAGGGTACGGTTTGGAAATTCGAGGTTGTTATCGTATTCGGACTCATTCTGTGTAAAATGAGCTATTCAGTATACAAGAAACAAATTTCTACTTGCTTAGGGGTCAATTATTGCCAATACTTATTAAAGGTAGGATTTTACCACGTACCATACTTGTTTAGGGGTGTTTTTAGAAATATCAATACTTGTAGTTGTTTACGCGGGGTACTTTGGCAAACCTTGTTTAGGGGCGCGGGACTTTGAAAATGTGGACTTTTTGGTAATAAATTTTTATTTTTACAAGCCGGACTCTAACACCTAAAAATGGTTCCTTTTTTGAGCATCTAATCACTAAATGTGGACTTATTGTTCAAATTTCTCTACACTTGGACCATTTTTATGGACAAAAATCAACAACGTCGACTTTTTGCACCTTATCTGGGATTTGGGTGTGTGTGTTGTGTTTTTGATGACGGCGACCCGGCAGCGGAGCTCAAGATAATCAGCCAGTGCACCCATTCATGAAATAACTCAAAAAGCCTTATAGTGTTATGCTTTTTAATTAAGTGTCTCGGTAACAAGTAGATCAGCACTTTTTGACTATTGGCAAACTGCATAGAGTTTAAAATTGGTTCCCCGTCTTGGTCGTTGGCATCAGAAAGACTTCCTGGTCTGTTAAAATGGAATTCTTCCGCTAAAATGCAACAGTGGCACAATTATAGACACCAAAATATGAAAATTTCAGAAATATAGAGTTGCTATATAATAGAGAGCGTAAGCAATACAATGTCATACATGTATGAATGAAACCACAAATCTCACAGCAGCCAACAACGTCCCGCTGTGCATGGATTACACCCACATCAGGTCACGCACTTCTGCATTTGAACACCAGACATTTACTTTCTTTTACTTCGCAAATTTCCCAAGAAAATTCTAAGCCCTTAGGTTTTTTTCGTTAAAAGGGGTTCCTTTTTTATACCACCTGGAACCGTTCAACATAAAACTTCTACCCAGTCACATAGTTTTGTTTTAAAACCTTATAATTAAACCGAATAACAAATTTCCGCCACAACGCCTACTAAAGTCTGTTGAAGATACTCTTATTTGAACAATGACACTCATAACAATAGCTCAGCGGGATGTTGTTGTCGGCTGCTGTGCACCAATCTGAACAGTTTTCTTTCTTAGAGGTCTGTGACGTATTTCCCAGGATAATGTAATGATATTATGTGGTGATGAACTCATTATAACACATGAATAATCGTGAAATCGCTCACGGGACCTATACCTCTGCAAGTGGATTTTTTGTCCTCCAGTGTTGGCATGCCAAAGTGGTTATATTATCTTTTGACTGGTTTAAATTGCATACACTCTATCCACTAGACACATGAAAATAATGAAAACAGGGAATATGGGGGGGGGGGGTTTCTCAACACAAATGACCATACGGGGACTTGCTACAGACATATCAGTCTCAATTTTTAGCCTTCTGGGAATATTAATGTACCCGTTTTCCATGCCAATTGTAGTATGGCAATGGTTTCGTTTTTCAAAAAAATTTTCTCAAATTTTTTTGAGAATTAGTCAATTTTTCACATTAGAGAAACAAAATGTTTCTAAAAATTTTATGAAAATGAGTTCGAATTTCCCCAATTCATGAGTCATGACCATGAGTCCAAATTGTCCAAATTTTGCTTCAAATGTAAACATTTTTAGGAAAAGGGCAAATGTGGGTTAATTTGGCCCAAAAATTGCATTTCTGGTATAGCTACTAGTCCGTTTTGGCACACAATGATATAGCAATGGGTCCTATACCTTCCAGACTCTCGGAGGCACGTCCCTATCCCAACCAACTTGAGAACCCCCCCCCCCCCCCTGGGGGTATAGGGCGACTCATACTTGATCTTGCTTATACAAGAATTTCAGGGTTCTCTTATGGAACGAATAAAATAAATCAAATCATACATGTGCTGAACTAAGATCACTAGTGACATACTTTTGGCTCTGAATCGTGGTTATTTAACGGTAATAACGACGATTTCCTTCCATTTTTTGGTTTGACTTTTACTTACCCATGGGTATTAATAGCAAGAATTAATGGGAGTTGATGTAGCCAGGGATTTTTCTACATTACATTCAAGAGAGCGTTTACAGATACTGTAGTCAAAAACTCTGAGGCCTAACTATTTGCTCTGGACAGAACTGGGATCTGCGAAATAGCAATTTATTCCTATTTTTTGTCTCTAATTAGGCTTTTTGCAAACAAATAGAAAACGAAAGGTAAAATAAACAAAATCAATATCATTACAATGTTTCCCTTGTAATTTGCCCATTTTTTTACCAATGTCGATATACTTGGACGATGCATGACCATTTTTACCTTTAACCTTGTGTAAGTCACTAAAGGTCGACGAAAAAATGGCAACATCGTTTTCTGAATAGTCAGACCCAGTTATAATGGTTGCCAACATTAACATGAACTTCACCAAATTTTACCATAGGCCCCTCCACTAATGAAACCAAACGTACTCAACAAATTTTAATTTTTCATCACATAGTCACATACATGTCGAAAAACGATATCTGCTTGCCCATAGAATCACCGTGGCAGTCCAATTACCCTCTTTCGCACCATGTTTCGTCCCTATTTTCTGAACCCTCCGATATTTTTTTCTTTTTAAGTAATATAATAATACATATTTTCTATGGGAAAGGTTGCTTTCAGGGGGTCCAAGTGGCCCCCCTATGCACCAACGGGAGTTTAAACGACCGTATGCCCGGTGTCCCAAAAAGATTACACAAAGAGCTTGCTTTCAAACCCAATTAAAATGATTTTTAATTATCTGATTATATGTAATTAATAGAGTCTGTTCTTGTAATCCAGTTGGGAACAACTGTGTAGAATAATTCTTGGACACTTGCCAATATGCAACATTGTAAACAAATGTTGTTTATTCCATTTTTATTGTTAAGCAAGTGTGTTAGGATTTTAGTTATGAACAACAACTTAAACTGGAACAATATTATTTTGAGGGCATAAATGGTATCAGAAATACACCATATTCATATTCCCAAATATTAAAAACAGAAGTTTGACGACACTTTTCATGCGAATGCTTCAACAAGGAATATAGACCAAAACTCTGCAAATAAAATCTCAGAAAACCCTATTATAATAGGCCTACTGTTATTTCATGCATACTCTTATTCATTTTTCATAATTCAGCTACTGGCATTCGTACTCTTGTAAAACGCAAAAATTAAGTAAGATAGGAAACTAAAAATTGACAGAGACCTAGAGGAAAATGTTTTTCCTGAGAAAGCTGTTAATTTATTGCACCATATTGGGGTAATGCTATTTTTCTACACGTACGTACGTAATAAAATCTTTACTGCAAATGAACCGAACAGAGCATTTTTATCAATTCTCAACACCAACGATATCGTCAATTGTAGCGGCTAAAAACATGTAACGAGACGGTACTTCCAAAGGATGCCGGACATGGTCCCCAAAATAGATTCGTTTGTGTGCGTATAATTATGTGTATTACATGGAATATTATCGTATATGTACATGTAGGTCTGTGTCATAAATGAAACAATTACTCGCACCCTCTCTCTCACTCCTTTCTCTCTCACTCTCCCCTTCTATTCCTTCTCTATCCTCTATCTTTCCCTCTCTCAGGCTCCTCCCCTCTCTCTGAAAAAAGGGGTGGGGGATAAGTTAAGCCTATCGCGATCAAATGATAGGGGCCTCTGAAAAGTGAGGAGGGATGGCGGGTTTTTTTTTTTTACTAAATTATGATACTGAAATATGGCTGTCTTCACAAATTGATATTACCACCACCTTTCAGCCGCATCAGAAAAAAAAAATGGTGAGGCTTTTTTTTTTAAGCTTATAAGAAAAATATAGACCAGTTAACATCCTACGTCACTTTCTTTTGTTTACTGCCAATCCATGCCTGCCAATCGTTATGGCCCATAGGATTAAAACTCTAACAGATACAATTGCCCAGTGTGTAACAGTCAGGCCGACCTAGTTCAAGATACCAGGCCCTAACATGTTTACAAACATTGCTGTTAACTGGTCTATACCCTTCTCTAAAATCACATGAAAGTGATTGTGGTTGATTAATAACGCAATTCGAGATTGAAACATCAATTTAAGAAAATTGAAAAATAAAAAAGTTCGACCTTATCCCAAGAAGTGAGGAGGGAGGGATACGAAAATCTGATATTTGTTTTATATCAAAGTGTCAAATTATGCATAAAATTACCATTTCTTAAAGTGACAGGGGGAGAATTTCTCTCAAATTGCACTTGATGCTTAGCTCGCATAAACGCGCAGTGCCCTTAACTAATTGAGGCCTTACTTCGCATAGTCACATAATCCCCTGAGGTGCTTGATGTAGCTCGCATAAACACCCATTGCCCTTTACTATTCGATGCCTTACTTCACATAGTCACATAATGCCCTGAAATAATATGCTAGCTCGCATAAACGCTCAGTGCCTTAACTAAGTTGATGCCCTACTTCACATAGTCACATATGCCCTGATGTGATTGAGTGAGCTCGCCAATAGAACGCTCACATGCCCTTAACTAAATGATGCCTTACTTCACATAGTCACCTAATGCCTGAATAAGTGATGATAGCTCGCATTAAACGCTCGTGCCCTTAATAAGTTGATGCCTGACTCACATAGTCACATAATGCCCTGATGTGATTGAGGCTAGCTCGCATAAACGCTCAGTGCCCTTAAATAATTGGCGCCTTATCACATAGTCATATAACGCCCTGAAGTGATTGATGCTAGCTCGCCATAAACGCTCAGTGCCCTTAACTAATTGTTGCCTTACTTCACATAGTCTCATAATGCCCTGAAGTGATTGATGATAGCTCAAATGAAATGATCATTTCCTAACTAATTGATGCTCTTACTTTGCATAGCACATAATGCCCTGAAGTGATTGACGCTAGCTCGCATAAACGCAGACCCTTAACTATTGAAGGCCCTTACTTCGCATAGTTACATAATGCTGAAGATGATGCTAGCGGCGCATAAAACGTCATTGCACCTTTAACTAATTGTGCCTTACTTCGCAGAGTCACATGAATGCCCTGCTGGGATGATGTAGCTCGCCATTAAACACTCATTGCCCTTAACTAAATTGATGCCTTACTTCGTATAGTACATTAATGCCTGAAAGTGATGAGCGAGCTAGCAAAACGACTCAGCTGCCCGTAACTAATTGATGCCTTACTTCGCATAGTCACATAATGCTGACGTGATGATGCTAGCTCGCATAAGCGCTCAGTGCCATAACTAATGGCTCTTACTTAACAAAGTCATATAATGCCCTGAAGCGATGTGCTAGCTCGCATATAAACCCTCAGTTTCCGTAACTAATTTGCGTTATTCACATAGTATATAATGCCCTGAAGTCTTGATGCTGCTCACATAAACGCTCATGCCCTGAAATAATTGCTCATATTCACAGAGTCATATAATGCCCTGAAGTGATTGATGCTAGCTCGCATAACCTAAAACTCGTTGTCCATTAACTAATGGGCCTTACTTCACATAGGCAATAATGTCCTGAACTGCGTGATTGATGATTGCTTATTTAACACCCTGTGCCATTAACTAATTGATGTCTCTAGTAACAGTCATATATAAGGCCCGAAATGATTGATGCCTTAGACTCAAAAACACCAGTGACCTTAATTAATTGATGCCCTTCTTGCCGGTTGAAATGATTGATGCTTAGCTAGCATAAACACTCGTTGCCCTTACTATTCGACGCCTTAATTCACATGCACATAATGCCTTGAAACGATTGATGCTTAGCTCCCATAAACACCTGGTGCCCTTAACTAAACGTTACCTTACTTCACATGATCACAGAAATGCCCTGACATGATTGATGCTTAGCTCGCTAACACCAATGCCTTTAACTAATTGGTGCCTATTTCACTAGTCAACATAATACCCTGAAATGGTGCTGCCCTAGCATTGCTAGCACCCAGTAACATTAACTGATTGATGACTATTTTCACCAGTCACATATTGCCTGAAAATGATTGATGCTTGCTCGAATAAACACTGGTGCCCTTTTACTAAATGATGCTCCTTCACATAGTATTAATGCTCTGAAATGATGACGAGTAACTTGTATAAACACCGGGTGCCCTTAATTAATTGATACTTTACTTCACATATAGGCACATAAGTCCTGAATGATTGATGTTAGTTCGTTTTAACACCCAGTGCATTTTACTAATTGTTGCCTAACTTCATATAGTCCACATAATGCCCTGAAAATGGTCCTATAGCTGCTTTAAAATCAGGGCACTAAACTAATTGGGTCTTCTACTATTTCACAGTAATGCCCTGAAATGATGCTTAAGGCGCGAATCCAGGGAGGGGGCGGAGGGGGCGCGCTTCCCCTGTAATTCTGCAAATTCTTGCAAAATCAGCCCCCTTTTTAGCTATTGTTGGACCAGTTACAGGTCCTTTCGCCCCCGGTAATTTGAACATTTTTAAATCCTGGATCCGCCATTGTGCTTAGCTCACATAAACACCCAGGTGCCTTATCTGATTGTGTCTTAACTTAACGTGAGCATAATGTCCTAAAATGATGATGATTACCTCGCATAACCACCCATACCCTAATTAATCGATGATTAACCGCAGATCGAAAATGTGAAAACCAAAAGTTACTCAAAAATTTTCATTTTTCATCAATAGTCACCAAATTGTCGAAAAACGATCTCTGCTTGTCCAATATAATCACCCAGTGCATCCAATTAGCCTCTTTTCGCACAATGTTTCGTCCCTATTCGAACCCTACGATATTGTTTCTTTTTCATATACAGTAATATAATAATAACATATCTATGGTAAAAGTGCTTTCCGGGGTCCAGTGGACCCCCCCCCCCTTATGCACAACGGGAGTGTAAAAAAGACCGTATGCACCGGGTGTCCCAAAAAAGAAACACCCCAAAGAGCTCGAGTTCAAACCTATTAAAAGATTTTATTATTTGATTATGTATTAATAAAGTCTCTTCTTGTATCCAGGTGGGAAACAAATGTGTAAATAATTCTTGGATCACTTGCAATATGTTAACATTGTAAAACAAAGTTGTTTATTCCATTTCTATTGGTAGACGTGTGTTAGGATTTTAGTATGAACAAAAAAAACAAACTTTAAACTTGGAACATATTATGTTTGAGGGCATAAATTGGTATCAGAAATAAACCATATTCATATTCAAATAAAACAGAAGTTTGCCGACCTTTCATGCGAATGCTTCAAACAAGGAGGACCAAAACTCTGCCAAAGATAAATATAGAAAAACCTATATAATAGGCCTACTGTTTATTATGCATACTCTGGTGTCATTCATTTTGTCATATTTCAGCTACTGGCATTCGTACTTTGTAAAAGGCAAAAATAAGAAGAGGAAACTAAAAATTGACAGAGACTAGAGGAAAACTGGTTTTTCCTGAGAGAAAGCTGGTAATTATTGAACCATACTGCAAATGAACCGAACAGAGTATTTATCCATCTACAACAACGATATCGTCAATCGTAGCGGCAAAAAACATGTAACGAGACGGTACTTCCAAGGATGTCCGGATAGCGGAAAAAAAAAATAAGACACACCCCGCCACAACACCCCCCCCCCACTGGACTCACCCATCCCCACAACCCCCCCAACTATCCGCAATCCCTCCCCACACCACCACACCTCTCTTTTAATAACACCACCCTCCATCCAGCCCCACCTCCCACATAAGACAACAAAGTTACCCGAAATACAAATTCCCCCACCATCCCCACCCCCACCACTCTTTCCCCCTTATCTATCACCACTCCTTCAACGTAATACCTACGCCATCCTCATATCCCAAACTCCCCCACTGCACGACGTTCTCCCCACCACCTAACACCCAAAACCACATCCCAACTCCTTTCTTTCACGTTGTTTCGTTTGTGTGCGTTAATTATGTGCATTACAGGACTGGTGCAGTACATGGAATATTACGTATATGTACATGACGGTTGCGATTCATAATGAAACAATTATTACACCCTCTTCAAATCTGTCTCTTCACTCTTCCCTTCTATTCCCTCTCTAGCCTCTAGATCCCTCTCTCAGATCCGCTATGAAAAAAGGGTGATATGAAGCCTATCGCGATCAAACTGAGAGGGGCCTCTGAAAGTGAGAGGGTGGCAGTTTTTATTTTTTTTTACTTAAATAGATACTGAAATATGGCTGTCTTCACCAAAGTGCTACACCACCAATTTAGCCGCATCAGAAAAAAAAAAAAAAAATGTGAGGTTTTTTATTTTAAGCTTATAAGAATAGATACCCTTGGGTAGGTACAATGTAATTTCGTGTTTTTTTCTGTTAAAAAGCAAATTCCCTCTTGATCATTGTGTTGGGGGGCGTAACATGTTGGAAAAAATATCTGGAAGTTTTTAATTGTGTCAAATCCAAGTGGCCGCCAAAATACATAAAATCCATATAATTAGTATTTAAGGCAGGATGAGTGCCAAATTGACGACAATACGCATATTTTCGATACCAAAGAGTTCAAAAACAAGATAAAATTCAATTCATATTGCAATCGCATAAACAAATCCACGATGGCGTCCAAAATGGCCGCCAAAAGCTATGTTATGAATATAAACGCTGCATTAACAGAATAATAGATTCAAAGTCATGGGGGTATATACTGTGGTGCTAACCCACATCTGACATTCTCAAAATAACATACTGCACATCAAGATGGCGGCCAATATGGCCGCCGAAAGCGATATTAACAGAATGGTAATTAAGACAAAACCTAAGTTATTAAACATTTTGGGGGCAGAAACATTACATTTATACTCTGATTTTTTCAGAAGAAATAAATTCCAAACATTTCTGTGTTGCTAACGCGCTTTAAATCCAAGATGACAGCCACCGTAAGCAATGATAATAGTAAATGTGGTATGTTTTTTTCACATAGTTCCATGTCATAACAATAATTTTGATAACAATTAAAAAAATTACCACCTTAAATGTAACTTTGGGACCAAAGGAACTCATTTACCAGTTATGGTTAGAAAACTATTACTCTTAAATCCCACAAATGTGGAATAATCATAATAGGCTCTGTAAGGCACTTTCAATTGCTTATCTGGTGATTTTCATACACCTATTGACTTTTTATACCCATTAGGGAAATTTCAATAAAAAATCATACATTTAAAGTTTTATAAAAATTTTACAAATAAATTATAATTCGGACAATTGAAAACTACCCATTTGCTTTGTTTACCTGTTTAAAAATCAAGAAGTGTCAAAATTACACTCTTAATCTATCAATAGCCAAATGCGATTCTTCCATAATACCCGTATAATTATGTTATATGCATCAGGAAATTTGAAGAAAATATAAATAAGCAACTACACATGAGCTCTTATGTATTACTTTCGTTTTAAGACCCTTCAACCCAAGATGGGGCTAATAATGACCCTGGAAAGCACTATCAGAGCCAAAACTGCTATTTTTCTTTCCACAATGTTAACAATGAGAAATTGAATGAAAATACAAATTGAAACCGTAAGGAACAGACCTCTAACATAGTGTATATTTTTCATCCAGCCATGTGATCCATGTATATAATATTGTAATCAAAAACATAAATAATAACATTGTACTACTTTGAAAAACAAGGAACTCATACTTTTTCTTTGTAACATAATCAAATCGAAAATGCTGGCTATTATGGCCATTGCGGGGTTATGTTATGCATGATAGAAATTCCTACTAACAAACTATAAAGGAAGGCAACGTATATCCCTTAAATTCCCAAAAATGCCATTTTCCCACTTTCACAAATCACGGAGCGAACCTATGCCTTGTGTTTAGGTGAATTCTCCTAGATCTCACAAGGAAAATTTGCGCTACCTCCCTTTCTGCGATGATCGTCAGGATGGTAGTATTTCCTCTAGCGACGTAAAGGTATATTATATTTTTTTTTATTATAAATGTTTAACATGCTTCAACTCATCAAAAATACCAATACAATGTGTTATACGCATCAGGAAAGTTTAAGGAAAAATAAATGAAGCAACTAGGACATTACGTTTAATATGAGAAACCATATTACCATTTAAATTTAACAGTCTTCAAACCCAAAGGGGCAAGTTTTTCATATATACCTAATACATGTTGTACACATTAGTATAGAAGCAACTAGGATACATCCTTTGCGAAACTGGAAAACCCCCCCCTATCATGTAAGTTTTAATTAACATGCCTTAAATCCAAGATTGTCACTAATATGGCCATTGTCACTATCCAATATAAACAACACGGATTTTTTTGAACATAATTAAGATGAAGCAACTAAAAACTTTGGACACAAAAAATCATTCTATAATTTACTTTGTGAACATAATAGCCAAAACTGGACGATATTCACTAGATGACACATATCCAATTTCTTTGGTATTTGTGCATTAGGAAATAGGAATAAATATCTATAAATAAAATAAGCAATAGCATTAAACACTTTTGGACAAAACTCATTTTATCATTTAGGTTCTAAATAGATTGAAAAAACAAAATGATTAATGAGGATGGTCATTTTAGATCTTTGACGCCTTTTACATTTAACAAAATGTAAAAGTATATATCTTGCATATATACAAATATATTGGGGGGGATTCACGTTTTTATCAAAATTTCCAACTTTTTATTTTTTTTATTTTTTTTATTTTTTTTATGCATATTTTGTTTTAGTTGCATTTATTGCATATTAGTAACAATTAAATGGTAGAATGAGTTTCTTGGTCAAAGAGTGTGTATAGGTTGCTTCTTTGATTATATAAAATCCGAATGCGGATACATAATGTAGGTGGGAAAAAATCGTCATTTTTGCTATGATTTTTTGCTAGTGCTTATCGACACGCAAAAGAATTAGCTGCCATTCTTAACTCTTTGAAGTATGTTTTTTTACAGTAAATGGTAAAATATGAGTTCCTTTTGGTCCAAAGGAGCACGAAGTGTTTATTTTGTATAAAAATATGATGAGACATGATCTATGTGCATATATTTTAGATTTGACATTATCAGTATACGGCCGCCATTTTGGATTCAAAGCATGTTTTATTTTAACAAAACAAAAATAGTTGGAATTCGTTTTCGTCTTCAAGTATTAATATACCATGTACTGCCTCCCCCATTTAAGTTTAATAATTCAGTTAGTTTGTCGATAGATTACCAGTTTTTTTAGATGTTAATAGGCTTTGCGGCGGCCATACATTGGCCGCCATCTGGATGTGAAGGTGTTAACAAAAATGTAGATGTGGGTTCCTAGTAACACAAGATGCATAAACAATTAATTCGAATCCTATTCTCATCTTGATTAGCGTTGATGTAGCGTTTATATCCATAACAAGCATTGTCGGCCTTTGAACGCATCTTGGATACCAGGTCATAATTATACCAGGCATATTGATTAGCGTTTTTGAAACTCTTTGTATTGAAAATATGGGTATTGGCGGTCAATTTGGGGACCTCATATTGCGTTCAGAATACCAATTATAATGGAAATTGGTATTTGGGCGGCCATCTTGGATTTGGACACCTAAAAACGTTTTGAAAAAAACTTCCAAGAATTTTTCCAATAGGTTCACCCAAAAGACAAAGAATCAAGTGGAATTTGCTTTTAACAGAAAAAAAACACGACGGCTGTATTATGACATTACAGCCTTCAACATTCTAAAAAAATTCTCTAAAATTCACATGAAAGGGGTGGTTGATTAATAACGCAATTTCGAGATTGAAATCAGATTCATTTAAGAAAATTGAAAAATAAAAAAGTTTGCCTATCCCAAGAAGTGCGGAGGGCGGATCCGAACATCGATATTTGGTTTATGTCAAAGTGTCAAATAGCATAAAATTACGCATTCTAAGTGACAGGAGGAGACTTTCTCTCAAATTGCACTACGTTGTAAAACACTACCGAGACCGTCGAAGGTTATGGCCCCCGCAAGTGCCTAAAACAAACTGCAAATTTTTTTTAACTTTGCCTGTTACCCCTATTTGGACCCACCACTGTGTTCCCCAGCACTGACCCACCGTGGGCGAGTGTGTGTCGTCGTGATGACACATGCCCGCCTCCAAATCGTCATATTGCGGGCAAGACCGTGTGGAGAATCAAAGACGGGTTGTTCGGCTTATTTCCACCCGTATTGTGTGGATCTAATATAGGCCTATTGCCAGTGGATGAGCACTCCCATATGCAAACAAACCGGGTTCAAAAAAAAAGGGGGGGGGCTCTTCTGGGAAATTCCTCATGTCTCTTTAATAATTGGATCATAAGAATGTAAGAAATCAATAATAACAAAATACTCAGTCCTGTTAAGCAAATCTACATTGTTCGGCCTAAAGTAATAGAGTTGAAAGTAGCACTCTCAGGAATGCAGTAATGCCTAAGGATATTTAGTTTACAATTTTGACAATTATGCATTTCTATCTTCTCTGTTAGACATTGTGTAAAAATACAACTTTTTGTGCATCATCAGAGAAGCAAAAAAAAACCACACTTTTAAAACATTAATTTTTTGTTGATATTGGTTGATGGTATGCTATAATCTGTTGATAGGAAAGTGAAAAACTAAATCTGTCACCATTTTAGTATGCTAAATACAATCGTCTGAATTACCCACTAAGATACACGCGCCAGCATTCACTTCATTCATCATTGGCGTGACGTTCACACTCAATGTTCAGAATAGCAACAGTCTAACGCATGAATGCGCAAAGTTATTTACGGGGGCGCTGTGCGGACCTATAGGAGTAAAAGACCCTCCCCCCCCACACCCACCCCCCAACCACCACACCCCCCCCAACCCCTATAGGACGTCAAGCATCGCCGGATAAGGACAGAAGGAGGCCCTCTAGAATCATCTTGTATATTTTACCATCAATTTTGGTGTTGTGTTTGAAAACTTCTGTATAATGTAACGCAAGGTGTTTTTATCCCAAAAAAAAAAAAAAAATACACTTGTATCAGCAAAAATGATAAAAAGCTGATAAACTTTCAGTGGTATGCGCTCTGGAAAAGCAAAGCTTAGAGCATCATCCATTTCTATGACCATTTCTACTTAAATGGAGAAACAGGGAAGATGTTGCATAGCGCTCTTGTTACGAAGCTTGTACGTGATGCATAGATCGACCCTTTGTCCTTCATTAGGTCTAAAGAGACTACATAAGGGCAGCCTTATAACAATAACCCAATATCTACCAGCTTATGCTGCTACGATGAGGATAAATCCGTTTCACATCGAGCAGACTCTGGAATCCAATACAATGGCCAAAGCAGGCAATGAATGCCACTATTCATATGTATTTATTTATTTATTATTTATTTGGCATACACTTTTGAACCAGCGGCACACGTCTACCCGACGGTGCGTCCATACATGAAAAAACAAAACAATACAAAAAGAAAAAACAAGCAAAATATATACAATATCAACAGCATAGACATAATGAAAATAGAACTCATTGATTCAAAAGGGATCGTCTGACAGAACAGGCACGTTTTAAAAATGATTTACAAAAGGATATCAAAAATATCAAAGATGTGAATCGGCTGGTCTGTCTGTCATTCAAGCCACCTAGTTAGTATAAGGCATGTTTTTGTATTTATGTACCTTGCTTAATATGAGCTCCCAGGACACCTCTAAACCACTTTGATAGTCTATCTCAAGTTTAGATATTCATCAGATTGATTGTGGATGTACGCTTGAGGTAAAAAGGAAATGGAGGTAATCTTCTTTGCCCTTACTGCAAACTGCGCATATCTCACACATACTTCATTCCATGAGAAAATCCTACCATTTAGCGGAAGGGTGTTGGGACCGTGCCTTAAATTTAAGGCTAATCCGTAGAAGTCGGTCTTACAATTAGATACTTCTCTAACGCGAGGGTCTTTTTGCACAAAAACAGAATCTGAAAGAGATGATTTTGATGACGCATTATTGAGCCAAAGTTGCGTTTGAACATACTATTGACAGTTTTAAAAGATTTTACCAGCGTGCGACTTGAACGGCGTTTCATACGTAAAAAGGTGTTCCCATACCACAATTAGCGAGTGCTGTTTTAATCGGCGAAAGCCACTGAATCTAATACGATCCAAATCACAATTAAGGCATAAACATTGTATTAAATAGCAACTTGGGCCAACGATCCCAATTCATTGATTGAAGTCGAGCAAAGAGGAAATTAACTTTGATGTCATCTGAATGGAGCAATGGATCGCCCCAACCCAAATCGCCGTAAAGGGCCGCCCCTGGAGTGTTGCGGGGTGCTTTAAGTATGTGTCTAGCCATTTGAAACTGCAGATTTCGAGCCTTTTGACGTCTGCCGCCACTCCCAGGTCCCACCGAGCTTGCCATAGTTAATAAACGGAAGAGCTAAGTTCGCCAAAGAATATCACCATAGTAGACCCTATTGAAATCATTTGCCCGCAAGGAGGAATTTATAGAACCAAGAGTCGGACCCTTTTTAAAAAATCATTAAATGAATGATCAGAAGGTTAGTCGCTATTCACACCCAAGTACTTGTACTTATTGCAACAGAAATAGGCTGTCGCCTAGTTTCCACATTTTGTTTAAACCCGTTTGCCAACCACAACAAACATAGCGCTTATTATAATTGAAGTCAAGTTTCCACATACGGGAGAACGAGGAGGCAATATTAAACATTTTTTGGAGCTCATCCTCGTTATCCGCAATACTACCACGTATTCCCAAAACAAGCAAATGAATCTGAAATCAAAAATACGCACCCTACTCACAATCTTAAGAACTTGGCAGTTGATTTATATATACGAAGAACAAAATTGGGCAAAACCACAGCCTTGCTTCACTCCTTCCTCCACATCAAAATAATCAGTTTCATATTAACCAAATTTACATTACATTGCACGTTTTTATAAAGGCTGTCAATAATTTCCAAATACTACCCCGCATACCAGATTCCAGGTACGGAAAAGATTACCATCTCTCCAAACCGTGTCAAAAGCTTGCGGATCAGGAAGGCCAGAAAAGTGCTTTATTTTCTGCAAGTCTTGTTCCAGCAAGCTTTTAAGTGTGAAGATGTGAGCTCACACATATGATCTGTTCTGAAGCCTCCCTGGATTTCTGATAGTAGCTTATGATCTTCTAGAAACTCAGAATCGTTTGGAGATAATGGTTAAAAATCTTGGATACAAACAAATTTTTTATTGACGGGTGAAGTAAGGAGTGATACCCCTATAATATTTAATCACGTTGCACCTTTCTTAAAGATGAGCGAATTATAATACCTCTGGTTCCACGCGCTTGGGTGACTTTCTAGGGTGATCCAACCTGTTAAAGAGTTCAGTAAAGAATTATAAATACCCTCACCACCATTTTTATAAGTTCATTGGTGTGGTGTCATTACCTGTGATTTGGTATTTTGGCTTCCCCTATTGCCGAAACAACATCATCAATATCGATGTTAATAGTGTGCAGTACATCGTGCATGTCGTTCGGCAATGGGGAAGGCCAAAAATACAAATCACCAGGTAATGACACCATCACCAAGAACTTATAAAAATGGTGGTGAGGGTATTTAATTCTTTTACTGAAACTCTTTAACAGGTTTGATCACCCACTAGAAAAGTCACCAAGCGCGTGGAACAGAGGTATTATAATTCACCATCTTTAAGAAAGGCTCGACAACGGTGATTTACATATTATGAGGTGTATCATCCTTACTTCAACCGTATCCAAGATTTTTAACCCGCATATCTCCAAAAGCGATTTTGAGTAGTTCTAGAAGACCATAAGCTACTATCAGAAATCCAGGGAGGCTTCAGAAAAGATAATAGGTGTGAGGACCACATCTTCACAATAAAAGCATGCTGCAAACGAGACTTGCAGAAAAATTATAAAGCAACTTTTCTGGCCTTCCTGGATTTCCGCAAGCTTTTGACACGGTGTGGAGAGAGGGTATGCTTTCCGTAGCCTGGAATCTTGGTATAAGGGGTAGTATTGGGAAATGATGACAGCATGTATAAAAACGTGCAAGGTAATGTAAAATTTGTGCTATTGAAATAACTGATTTTTGTGTGGAGGAAGGAGTGATGGAAGCACGGCTGTGTTTTGTCACCAATTTTGTATGCGTATATATAAATCAACTTGCCAAAGTTCTAGAGAGTGTGAAGTAGGGGGGGTGCGTATTTGTGATGTTCAGGAATCAGTTGGCTTGTTTGGCAGATGACGTGGTATAATTGCGGATAAACGAGGATGGAGCTCACGAAAATGTTAAATATTGCTCATCGTCTCCCGTATGTGGACATTGACTTCAATTATGATAAGTCATGTTGTTGTTGTTGGCAACACGGGTTAAAAACAAGTGTGAAAACTAGGGCCGGACAGCCTGTTTTAATTGTTGCATAATTACAAGACTTGGGGTTAATATTACGAATAACCTTTCTGATCATATACATGTTAATGAAATTTTAAAACGGGTAACAGGACTCATTGGTTATATTAAAAATCCAATCCTTGACGGGCAAGATGATTTCAATAGGGGTTTCTACGGTGATCTTCTTTGGCGTAACTAGCTCTTCGTGTATTAACTATGCAAGCTCGGTTGGACCTGTGAGAGTGCGGCAGACGTCAAAAAGGCTCGAAAATCTGCAGTTACAAATGGTTAGACACATACTTAAAGCACCCCGCCAACACTCCAGGGGCGGCCCTTTACGGCGATTTGTGTTGGCGACCATTGCATTTGACTTGTCAAAGAATGACATCAAAGTTAATTTCTTTGACGACTTCAATCAATGAATATGGATCGTTGGCCCAAGTTGCTATTTAATACAATGTGTAGCGTAATTGTGAGTTGGATCGTTTAGATTCACGTGGCTTTCGCCCGATAAAACGCACTCGTGAATTGTGGTATGGAACACTTTTACGTATGAAACGCCGTCAAGTCCACGCTGGGTAAAATCTTTTAAACAGTTAATAGTACTGTCAAACTCACGTTGGCCGCAATAATGCGTCATCAAAATCATCTCTTTCAGATTTATGTTTGGTACAAAAGACCTCGCGTTGGAAGAGAAGTATCTAATGATAAAGGACCGACTTCTACGAGAGTAAAGCCTTAAATTTAAGGCACGGTTGAACACCCTTCCGCTAAATGGTAGGATTTTCTCATGGAATGAAGGTATGTGTGAGATATGCGGACGTTTGCAAATGGCAAAGAAGATTTACGCATTCCTTTTTACTGCAAGGCGCGTACAATCAAAACAGATCTGATGAATATCTGAACTTGAGAGAAGACATCAGATATGTTTCGAGGGTTGTCTGGAGATCATTTATTGCAGGGGGGGTGGACCTAAATACACAAAACATGCCTAACTAGGTGGCTGAACTGACAGAACAGGACCAGGCCGATTTCACATCTTGATAATTTTATACCACTTGGTAAATCATGTTTAAAACGTGCCGGGTCTGTCAGACGATCATTTTGAATCAATGAGTTCATTTCATTATGTCTATGCTGTGTGATATTGTATTATTTGCTGATTGTTTCGTTTGGTTTTGTTTTTTCATTGATGGACGCACCGCGGGTAGACGTGTGCCCCTGTTCAAAAGTGTTGTCCCAAATAAATAAATAACTAAATAAACAAATATGCAGAGTGCATTCAGGCCATGCTTTGGCCAGTGTATTGTATTCCAGAGTCTGCTCGATGTGAGACGATTTAAATTCCAATCGTAGCGCCTAAGCTGGTAGATATGGGGTTATTGTTTTAAAGGGCTGCCTTTATGTAGTCGCTTTATACTAAATGAAGGACCCAAAGGTCTTCTAGGGCATCTCACTGACAAGCTTCGTAAAAAGAGCAGCTATTGAACATCTTCCTGTTTCTTAAGTATAAAATGGTCATGAAGAGAAATGGATGCTATTGCTATAAGTTGCTTTTTCCAGAGCGCATTACCCCGAAGTTTATCAGATTTTTATCATATTTTTTCTTGATACAAGTGTATTTTGGGGATTATAAAAAACACTTGCGGAATTTTATAGTAGTAGTAGTTTCAAACACCAACACCAAATTATGTTTTAAAATAAAACAATGATGAGTTATAGAGGGCCTCATTATGTCCTATCCGGCGAGTTGTCGTGACGCTCATATCGGGGTTCTTTTTACTCCTATAGGTTCCGCCACAGCGCCCCCGGAATAACGTCGCATTCATGCGGTTAGACTGTTGCTAAGTCTGAACATGAGTGTGAACGTCACGCAAAATGATGATGAAGTGAATGCGCGCGTGTTGTAATTTATGCTAGGGTTCAGACTATTGTATTTTAGAAATACTAAAATTGGTGACACGATGTAGTTTTCACTTTTCCTATCAACAGGAGTAGACTAGCAATATACCATCAACCCAATTTCAACAAAAAAAAATTTAATTGTTTTAAAAAAGTGGGTTTTTTTTTTGGCTTCTTGATGAGGCACAAAAAGTTGTATTTACAAAATGTCTACAGAGGAGACGAGCAACATAATGTCAAAATTGTAAAACTAAAATTTCCTTATGTATATGCATTCCGAGAGGCTACTTGCAACTCTAACTTTAGGGGGGCCTAAATGCTAATGATGTGCGTTAGACAGGAGAGAATATTAGTGTATTATGAGTTTCTTACATTCAATGATCCAATTATTAAGGAGACATGAGGACATTTCAGAAAGAAGCCCCCCCCCCCCGTTTTTTTTGAACCCGTTTTTTGCAATGTGGAATGCTACCAATAGGCCTAATAGATCCACCTGAAGTGGAATAGCCGACCCCCCACGCCCCGTCTTTATGTATAAGATGATTTAGAATTTGTGTCGTGCACGACAAAAATAGAAGAATGATCTCTATAGGGACGATTAGGGTAGAAGGCAAGTTAAAAAAAACATTGGCGTTTTGTGCACTTGTTTGTCCAATAACCTTCGAAACGGTATCGGTAGGTGGTGGGTTACAACCGATAAATTGGCAATTTGAGGAATTCCTCCTCCTGTACTTAAGGAATTGGTAATTTTAGGCATTATTTTATTTGACACTTTGACATAAAAACAAAAATATCAGAGTTTCGTATCCCTCCCTCTTCACTTCTGGGATAAGGTCAAACTTTTTTATTTTTCAATTTTTAAAATTAATATGTTCAATCTCGAAATTGCGTTATTAATCACCACACTCACTTTCATGTGATTAGAGCAGTAGTGTAGGCTGTTGTCATAAATACAGCCGTCGTGTGTTTTTCTGTTTTGTTAAAAATGCCAAATTCCACTTGATTCGTGTCTTTGGGGGTTGTTTGTTTGTAAACTTATTGGAAAAAATATCTTGGAATTTTTTCAAAACGTTTTGTGGGTTTCAAATCCAAGATGGGCCGCCAAATCCACAATTCCATTATAATTGGTATTCTGAAAGCAATATGAGGTCCAAATTGACGCCAATACCCCTATTTTTCAATACCAAAGAGTTCCAAAACAGCTAAATTCAAATGGCCTGGTATAATGGTTACCTGGTATCCAGATGGGGTCCAAAATGGCCGCCAAAAGCTATGTTATTAATAGAAACTCTACATCAACTCTAATCAAGATGAGAATCGGATTCGATTATTGGTGTATGCATCTGGTGGTGGTACTAGGACCCACATCTGAATTTTTTGTTACCAACCTTCAAATCCATATGGCGGCCAATGGCCGCCGAAAGCGCTATTAACAGCTAAAACTTGTAATTTACCGAAAACACCTGAAATTATTACTTAAATCTGGCATTAACATGGTATTTTAATCTGAGACAAGAAACGAATTCCAACTATTTTAACTGTTTTGCTAACTTCTTTGATCCAAGATGGAGGCCGTAATACTGATAATATTAAAATCTAAAATGATATTCACATATATCCATGTAATCACATAGATTTTTATCACAAAATAAACACTTTTCGATCAATCCTTTGACCCAAATAACTCTATTTACCATTACCGAAGGAGGGCAAGAGGAACGTTGGAAATGAAAGCGAGTGAGTAGGAGGCGGAGGGTAAATGGAGGAAGCGAGACCGCAAACAGTGTTGAATTTTTCCCCCCCCTCCTTCCAAATTAAGATGGCAGCTAATTTGGCGGCTATAAGCACTAGCAAAAACTCAATAGCAAAACATGACGATTTTTCATACTACATTATTTTATACGCATTCGAAATTTTAATATAAATACAAATTAAGCAACTATACACTCTTTGACACAAGAAACCATTCTAGCCATTTAAATGGTTCTAATAGGAATAAAGCAAGATACCACTGATATAAAACTTAAATTATTGAGAATATACGAAACATTGGAATTTTGATAAAAACGGAATAACACCTCCAATCCTTTGTCTATAGCAAGATATATACTTTTACCAATTGTTAAATGTTAAAATGCTTCAAATCAAATGACCATACTATTAATCAGGTTGTTTTTTTCAATCTAATTATACAACCTAATGTAAAATGAGTTTGTTTCAAAAGTTTTATCTAGTTTGCTTTAATTTATTAATTATATTTTATCATATTTCCTAATGCAAATAACAAATAAATATGGATATGTGTAGCTGTGAAATATGTGCATTTTTGGGCTAGTAATGTTGCACAAACTTAAATGCTCGAATGATTTTTTGGGTCCAAAAGTTTTTAGTTGCTTCATTTATATTATGTTAAAAAAAAATCCAGTGTTGGTTATATTGATAGTGACAATGGCCATATTAGTGACCATCTTGGATTTAGGCATGTTAATTAAAACTTACTTGATCGGGGTTTCAGTGTCCAAAGTTATTTATCTAGTTGCTTCTATACTAATGTGTCCCCCAATTTATTAGGTAATATATGAAAATTTGCCACATTTGGGTTTGAAGAATGTTAAAAATTTAATGGTAGATATGGTTTCTCATATTTAAAAGTATTCTAGTTGCTCTCATTTATTTTTCATTAAATGTCTGACTGTCGTATAACACAATTGTATTGGTATTTTGATTATTAAGCATGTTAAACATGTATAATAAAAAACTATAAATAACCTTTTACGTCGCTGAGGGAAATGACTACCATCCTGACGACATCGCAAGAAAGGGAGGGAGCTCATTTGTGTTGTATAGATCTAGGAGCAATTTCCCCTAAACAAGAGGCAAAGGGTTCGCTCCGTGATTTTGAAAAGTGGGAAAATGGCATTTTGGATTAAGGGATATGATTGCTTTCATTTTATAGTTTTATTAGAATGTCCTATCATGCATAACATAACCCCGCAATGGCCATAATAGCCAGCCATTTTCGACTTTGATTATGTTTACCAAAGCAAATAGTATAGTTTCCTTGTGTTCAAAAGTTACAGATGTTTATTTATGTTTTGATTACAATATTAGTAATAACCTTGATCACATGCTGTATGAACAATATACATCCTATTTTAGAGTCAGTTCTTTCGGTTTTATTTGTATTCATTCACATTTCTCATGTGTATAACATTGTGGAATAAAAATAAAAGTTTTGGCTCTTGCTAGTTGCTTTAGGGTCATTATTAGCCACCATTTGGGTTGAAGGGTCTAAAAACGAAAGTAATAATAAGAGTCTCAGTGTAGTTGCTCATTTATATTCATTCAAATTTTCCTGATGCCTATAACATAATTATAACCAGGTAGTATGAAGATCGCCAGTTTTGGGCTATTGATAATTAAGAGTGTAATTTTTTGACACTATCTTGGATTTGAAACATGTAAAAAAGCAAAAGGTAGTTTTCAGTGTCCAAAATATAATTTATTTGTAAAATTTTTATAAACTTTTAAAAATGTATATTTTTTTATTGAATTTTCCTAATGGTTAACTAAGTAAATAGTGTATGAAAAATCACCAGATTAAGCAAATGTGACATGCTTACAGAAGCTATTTCATATTAGCCACCATTTGTGGATTTAAAGTAATATGTTTCTCACATCAATGGTAAATGAGTTCCTTTGGTCCAAAGTAGCGCTGTGTGGTATGTTTTATTGTTATGCAAAATTTATTGTTATGACAAGGCTCTATGTGAAAAAACATACACAATTTTTTTCTTTTTTTACTATTATTAGTATACTTACGGTGGCTGTCATCTTGGATTTTAAAGCGCGTTAGCAACACAGAACTGTTTGGAATTTATTCTTCTGTCAGAGTATAAATGTAATGTTTCTGCCCCCAATGTTTAATCCTTAGGTCGTTTGTCTTAAATTACCAGTCTTTAAATCGGCTTGTCGGCGGCCATATTGGCCGCCATCTTGATTTGAGGATGTTTATTTTGAAGAAAATGTCAGATGTGGGTTAGCACCACAAAATACACCCGCCTGAATTTGAATCCTATTCATCTGTTAATGCAGCGTTTATATTCATAACATAGCTTTTGGCGCATGTTGGACGCCATCTTGGATTTGTTTAATGGGATTGCCATATGATGAATTTTTTACTGTTTTTGAACTCTTTGGTATTGAATATATGGGTATTGTCGTCAGTTTGGACCTCATACTGCCTTCAGAATACTAATTATAATGGATTTTATGTATTTGGCGGCCATCTGGATTGACACCTAAAAATTCAAGATATTTTTTTTCGCAACATGTTACACCCAACACAATGAATCAAGAGGAATTTTTGCTTTTAACAGAAAAAAAACACGGGGGAAAGAGTGGCATTGTAGCCTACCCTAAGGGTGACCTCTCGGTTGTGCTCCATCAGCTTCAAAACATACAGTGCTGGGCCTCCCATTTTTTTTTCGGAGGCGACTGACGTGGTTTGTGGGGATTATCTATTGTGTTTACGGACAGCTATAATTTCAGTATCATCATTTCGTTAAAAAGATAAAGTAAACTTCCATCCCTCCTCACTTTTCAGAGGCCCCTATCATTTGATCGCGATAGGCTTAATATCCCCCTTGTTTCAAGAGTAGCCTGAGAGAGGGTATATAAGCTAGAGAGGGAATAGAAGGGAGAGTGAGAAGAGAAAGGATGAGAGATAGAGGTGTAAGTAATTGGTTTCATTTATGACACAGACCTACATGCACATATACGATAATATTCCATGTAATGCACCATCCTGTAATCACATAGTTATACGCACACAAACGAACTATTTGGGGGACCATGCCGGCATCCTTCGGAAGTACCGTCTCGTTACATGTTTTTTGCCGCTACGATTGACGATATCGTTGGGTGCTTGAGAATTGAATAAATGCTCTGTTCGGTTCATTTGGCAATAGGGTGCAATAAATTACAGCTTTCTCAGGAAAAACATATTTTCCTCTAGTCTCTGTCAATTTTTAGTTTCCTATCTTACTTATTTTGCGTTTACAAGAGTACAATGCCAGTAGCTGAAGTAGAAAAGTGATAAGAGTATGCCTGAATAACAGTAGGCCTATTATATAGGTTTTCTGATATTTTTATTTGCGAGTTTTGGTTCACCTGTTGAAGCATTCGCATGAAAAGGTGTCGTCAAACTTCTGTTTTAGTTTGGGAATATGCTAGTGGTTTATTCTGAGACCATTTATGCCCTCAAAATCATATTGTTCGCAGTTTAAGTTGGTGTTCATACTAAAATCCTAACCCCTGCATACCATAGAAATGGAATAAACAACATTTGTTTTACAATGTACATTTGGCAAGTGTCCAGATTATTCTACACAGTTGTTCCCACCTGAATTACAAGAAGAGACTTTATTATTACATAACAATAATACAAACAAAATCCCTTTAATAGGGTTGAAATCAATCAGCCCCGCTCTTTGTGTTATCTTTTTGGGACACCCGGTGCATACGGTCTTTTACACTACCGTTGGTGGCAGAAGGGGGGGGTCCACTTGGACCCGAAAGCAACCTTACCATAGAAGTGTTATTATTATCTTACTGTATATGAAAGAAAATATCGGAGGGTTCGGAAAATAGGGACGAAACAATGTG
>JAMKCH010035675.1:0-32469 GCA_023653785.1 Ophioderma brevispina
ATACCCCATACGTGCACCACTTAGGTCTTCTGATGGCACATTTTGGGATTTCAGAAGTAGACCAATCCACTATTTAACAGACTAAACGTCTTGATAATTACACACATCTCAGGTTCATGGGTGAGTGGGGTGCATAAGGCTGAGCGATCGTTACCCCTTTAAAGGAGCACCATATTAATCTTAAAGGGGCATTTCGTATCCACAGCCTCGTCCCCCCCCCGACTTACCTAAAAGATGTTGAGATTTTTTTATATCATATGAACCGTTGTCCTTAGTAATCCATGTGTGCCACATATCTTACGTGCAAATTTGGCGGATCTGTAAGAAATTCGCAATTTTGTATTTTGTCGTAAACTGAAAGGAAAGCGGCATAGTCGCTATGAGGGACTGGGGGGGAAACGAGGAATTGCTCATAAAACAAAACCGCAAGCTCGGTATCGGCTCTAATTGTGTGAATAAGCTTTTTCTCAAGGATATCGTGTGATCAATTAATAAAACAGAAGGTGCTGAAATCACGAAATGCACCTTTAAATGAAAGGCCTGTGTTTATCTTAATTAGAAAGTAACAATATGTTTTTAAAACAGTATGATTCAAGTTTGGAGCAAAATGCTAGAACAAAAATGCATCCAAACTGGGTCCAATATCGAGAGTTTACTGCAGGAAAGCTCCATCTGCAATAGCTGCCATTGTCAGTGGTTTATTATTACGTGTTATACCTGCCAAATCTAACAGGTGGACAGTATTGCAGATGGGGCCTTATGCCCTAAAACCTGATATGTGGTTGTGAAATAAATGGGAGTGCGTAATTGATTATATGATAAAAATGGTTAACAAAAATCAAAAATTTCAGCTTATGCCTTATTTGTCTGTTTTACTTGTAACACAGTCTTGATTTTGCCACAAATGTGTTTTGATGGTGTGTTATGATAAAGATAGCTGTCTGTGTTACAAGTCAATAAACACAGATTTCAATAAATACGGAACAACTCAGTAATATGGTATGCAAATTATATGGGGTTTACTGTTTTGAAAGATAATGAAATTACTGTTTTAAATATGTATAAATACTTTGCTTAAATGTTTATTCAAGTATCTGAAATTGGGGGACTTTAGGGTAATTTCTTTTTTTGGACACAAACATGAGTTATGTATTTATATTATTCAACCATATTTTGAAAGGGTAACCTACTCAAACAGGGTTGAGATCAGTAGGGCCCTGGGTACGCATAAAAGTACATTATACATAAAACTTTTTTTAAAGTATATGCATCATTAAAAGGAATTAATATATAACTACCACAAACATATGACAAAATGAAACAAAATAACATAATTAAATTTACATTGTGAATAAAATACATAATTTAAGCACTACAGCGTGCACCAAATGAGTAGAGAATTGTACACCAGAAAAATATGTAAAAATATCACATGTCATGTAAGCACAAATCCCCACAACAATCAATTATACTCTGTCCAGCTCGAAGTATGAAAGTAGCGGGGAAGCGGGCGTATACATTGTACCGACTTTCAGCGAGCGCGTACGCAAAGCACAAGCGCACTACAATGAAAGACGGCACTGGGTATACGCGCGCGTAGTCACTTCATACTTCAGACAAGACAAGTATAGAAGGATCCACAGAATTAAAATAAAATGATATGATTCTACAGAATCTGCCAAAAATATTTTTTTTTTAAAGAAAATTTAGCTGTACTATGGTAGCAGAACATTATTTGAAAGATTACATTTGATTGGATCTACACGTTGGGAAGTTGGTCACCATTGACTGATTTGTATGTTTTTAAGGACCAGTGCAACTTGCAGTCAAATGAATTGTTAGGGATGTAAAGAATATTTTATTTGAACTTTCTAATGTACGTTGATAAACATGCACTGGTTCCAAAGTATTTTCAGTTTTAACAATGGAAAGCTCTTGACAAGCTTGAAAGTAGATTTTGTAATAAATGAGGTTCATGTGTAAAATCGCCATTTGAGTATGTGATTTTACCATACTAGGTATACAATTGGATCACGAAATACACCTTTAAGTTCCTAATGTTTTAAGGTTTGTGACACTTCTCCATTATGTTAATGAATCAATGGTTAGAATACAGGGCCGTTATGGAGGATTTTTTTTCTAGGGTTGCGGATCTCGAAAAAGTGCGATTTTTTTGGAAAAATGGGACCTAACCCCTAAAAGAGTCTTTTTTTTGAACATTTTGAACACTCACACCAAAAAGTGGACCTTTCGTAATTACTTTCTCTCAATTTGCGACCTTTTTATGAAACGAATCAGCCCAAAAGTTGGACCCCCCCTCCGCGGACGGCATGGTAGAATAGATATAAGAAAAACCTTAAACAGGATGGATACCCAAATGTGTTATGCTACATGGATCCTCTCATCTAAGCACGTGCAGGCCTTGAAATAACAGTTGCATTTTGTTTCATCGGGAGGTTTGTGTTGTGTCACAATTATTTTTGTTGATTGTTTTAGGTTGGAGAGGTCTTTAAACATGGTAGCCTGTTTGGTGTTAGTCATGAAATGAACTCATTTAAAAGGTGCAAAATATTCACAATTTTGACAGGTGGGTTTTGGTCTTCTCCTTGGTCAATGTTTGTTTATTTTGTGGCTAATTTTTTTTGGTTTAATTGGTATTTTTGTGCTAGTTATGGTCTTGCTTTGAATTTGAATAACAGTCAACCTTGAGCTCTTTAGCTTTTGATTTAATAGACTTTAAAATATTTACTAACAGGTACATGAGAAATTTGGTTGAATTGAACTTTTTCATTTCAAAGAGGTTGGTAGGAAAACATGCAAGATAATGAGTGGGCTGAGTCTGTGTAATGTGCGTAATCATCCAATCTTCATAACAAAAAACAGCAACAAATATCAGAGGGTTGTCATTTAAGTGAGGATTATTCATTTAGTGGAAGGTGGGACATTACCAAGTAAAATAAGAATCGACGTTTAATCGACATAACATATATGATCGCATAAATAGAGAGTGGAATTTATGGGAGGGTTGACATTCAGGTGGAGGGTGGATTTCTGTGAAGGGGAGTTATGTGGGGCGAACATTAAAATATTGGATGTAGAGGGTGGACATTAAAGTAAGGGTGGTTAAGGGGTATGACTCAGAAGATTTCCTGAGGAGGCGCCCTCAATTCCAAACAATATGTTTTTTGCATGTACATAATGCTTGTCCATATACTTAATCACTGTGTGAAATTGTTAAGCTTAAAATCGAATTCCTTCATATAGAAAATCACAACCTTGTTTAAAGGAAAGTTTTGTTCATGAAACACTATCCTGTGGGACGTAAGACTACACATAAAATGTTGACTGCATCAAACGAAAATCTGATTCATTTCAAAATGAGGAATTATGCATTTTTAGGTTACTATCGTTAGTTTCTAGTTGACTATTTTTCATTATTACACAAAAAATATTTCGAAATCTCTGAGTCAGACTTTAAGTGGAGGGTCAAATTTAAGTGGAAAGTGTAAATTACAGGCATGAGAATTTCAAGCTTTGACTGAATTCAGGCTTTTTTGCTGTTCAAAGTTACCACAATTTTTTTTCAATCTGTTTTTGGGCATTTTGATCATTGTCATGCTGATTTTCAGGTTTTTTTTGGTCAAAAGCGGATTCTCAATGGGGACATTTAAGTGAAAGATTGACACTGAAGTAGAGAGTGGACATTATTTGGAGGTAGAAGGTGCTGAATTTAAGGTGGACAGTAGACATTACGTGCGGGTGGCCATTTCAGTGGAAATTAAAATGAGATAAATATAATGATAGTGATGCATGAAAGGGTGTGTGGAACATTCTGGGGGTTAGTATTTTACTTGGAGGGGTGGATGAATAACATGTTGATCTTATACCTTAGAGAAAGGTAGAAGACTAGTATTTTTGTTATATCTTAATTATTTATTTTTATATATTCTCTGTTGTTTACAATTTAAAATTACCTAAAGTGGAATTTCTTATTTTTTGTCCCATTTTTTGTAAACATTGCCATTTAACTGTACAGCTACATGTGAATATACTAAGAATTATATGTAGGGAAAATGTGACCCTCCTCTTTCATGTTAGTTGTTGGTTTGTGGGAAGCGGTACCACATTACTTTCTTCTCATGAGTGTTCAGATAGGTGAGGGACATAGGGAACCATTGACGTACATGCATCATCACTAATATACATTTGACATTTGTTTCAACAGATTTCTTTCCTTTGTTAAAAAGCTTTGAGCCGTAATCAAGCACTAATCACACATTGAATTTGAATTAGTCAATTGCCTGTTTGTTTCATAATAAGTAAGTAAAACTTCAAACCTTGTAGTTTGGGCATTTGACCCGTGTATATTGTGACTTGACAGTTTATGTCAGATAATCATCTCAAAATGGTCATCATAAAATCTAGCTCATCATTGCTCACAGTGCCTTGAATATTTTAGTAAATCTCAGACTTGTATTCAAAATATTTCTAAGTTTTTATAGACCCATATACCTACAATTTTTCAGTGAAATGTACAAGTTGCAATACAACTGAAGAGTTTGTTTGCAATAAACAGGATATGCCATTTTCAAATATTTTAAGTTTTTTGTTTTTGTTACTTTTATTCTTTGTTTATTTCTGTTTAAATTGATACCCAATTCGGCAATATACCAGTTAAAATCCAAATCAATTGTCAGAAGTAGCACTATCTTCTCATATTTGCTATACATGCTCCGTATTTTGCTCTCAATTTAGGACAATTGATAGATCGGTTTTATGAGGGACAAATTTCCAATTGTCCTATTCTATGTACATGACCTCATACACTAACATGTGATCAGTTTGTTGGTCGGTTAAAATGACTTGCGCCAGATTCTGAGTTAATCAAACTTTTGCTGAGCTGATTAAAAATGGAGATCAGTAAGTTGAAGTAATATTATATCTTTTTGTGTGTGTATGTGTTCAATTTTCAGCTGCCGGAGCTATTGTAGCCGTTGTGGTCATACTCATATTTGCCTGGTCTAGGGGGAGGTATAGTGTGGTTTGTCTACGCTTATAGGAATCCTACGACAAATTCAGGGTTATTCCTATTGAGGTAAGATTAGTTAAGCAGGCAACGTTGTCATACAGAGTCATCAGAAATTAACAACAATTCACCATGTGCATGTATCTTCATACATAGGTATGGAGTGTCGTTCTGCATGTTATTTTATGGGAAATGTGTGGATAATTTATCAAACATCGCAAGCGAATATCATGATAATTACATAATTTTAATACATTTTATCGGTATCATTCTGTAAGTCAGCTGGGAGAGCGTGGCCGAGCGGTTAGGGTGCTTGCCTCTGGCGCAAAATTTACAATCAAAATTCCCGGGTCTCGAATCCCGGTGGGGTCGTTGGCACTTGCTGGGATGTATTCGGGTACTATAAATTCTGGATTGATCTGTATACCAGCTATTGATTAAATACAGGAATACCGCTCTCCTCCATGGTCACTTGGAATTGGGCAAATGGATCCAGAAAGCATCCCGTCCTTAGGGGGGAAGTTAAGCCGTCGGCCCGTGTACAGAGAGTCACACACTGTACTGTACATCGCAGTCAGGGTCGAATAAGAGTAGGGTGGAAACCCCTGATGACTCCCAAATTCTGCCCCCAGCCTCAAATAGAGGGCCATGTTAGGAGCCTCCGTATCGTGGATTAAACGGGCCCCGGATCAGCACCCTAGTTGAACAAATCCTGACACCCCACAAGCCATTTCCAATGACTTGTGGATAGCGAGCAAATAAACAACAATTCACCAAACTGACGTAAGCTTTATATAAATTCCTACTGGACATACTTAAAGGTGGTGGTTCCGATTGATGTGTATTGTGTTCTCTATTGATGTGAGAGCCTGGAACTTGCCCATACACCCATCAGTACCGTGGGGAACAAAAACTTCGGTGTGATGGTAGACGACATAAGGCAGGTTGCAAAAGCCCTATTTCAATACTGTGTATAAGTGGTTAACCACTAAAACGGCGGTTTTTGTAGATATCTTGGGAAGAAATGGATGTGAGGGCTCAAATTTTAGGAAAGACAATGAGAAACAAATACGGCCTTTCATCTGATATCAAAATCGATACTATTCGGGTAAATCAGGGGGGTCCCAAGATCGATCAGAACACCCCACACCTTTACACATGCTACCACACATGAGCCAGTGAATTCCAGACAGGGTGCTCCCTAGGGATATTTAATATAGGGGATTATTATCTTAAATATGCAAATATGTCGTTCACTTCAATGTCAGGTATGCAGCAGCTTCTCATTATTTTACTGTTGTTATATCATCAACTAAATTTTTTTCAACTTCTAAATTTAAAAAAAGAAAGAATTAGTCATAAAGGGAAAGTAATTTAATAGTATTATTATTATGCAGTTTGTCGATACAAGCTTGAACTCTGTACCCCCTAAGGTAACGAAGCATTTAGACAGCAAAAAATACTTATTTTAATCCATGCATCCAATGATAATTGGCACCAGTGGTATCCAAATTGAGCAAATCTTTAAAATATTGACCCCTGTAGGAATCACACACTAAATAACTCCCCATAGACTTGGTGTACAAAATGACCTCTCACCAAAGTCGATTTCCGGCTATTATCTAAAGCGATGGTTACTCAAAAACTAAATTTTTTGGAAAGAAGATCGCACCATACACTTCAAAAACAAATGAACAAGTCAAATGATGAAGGCTGTTTTTTAGTACAGGAGATGAAAGATTTGATGTTTTCAAAAGTTCGCGCCTAGTTGAGTGTTAACTCAGAAATTATACAAAAAATGGCACAGACAAAATCGTTACCACCCAAATGGTTTTGACTAGTCAAACAGTATGATAAATGTCAATAATTTCATTTTTAAAGACACAACTCATTAACAGTGTGTGGACTTTACATTTAGGGCAAGGGCCAATTCCGGACGCCAACATGTCTCGGCACGACGGGTCGCGAAACCTGTTTATAGGGGTGATTCCTGAAAGGAATCCACACCAATAAAATAATCCCATAGCTGTGTTACAAAATGACCTCTCACAAACGTCGATTTCTCGGCTATGTTTAAAGCGACTGAGGTTACTTTCAAAAATGAATTTTTTTTGAGCTTAGCACCAGACCTCTTCAACAAAAAGGAAAAAGGTCTATGATGAAGGCTGATTTTTTTAGCTACAGAGCATCAAAAAAAGATTTGCATGTTTTCAAAACGTTCACACCTAGTTGAGTGTTACTGAAAACTACAATGTACAGGTTCACAAACCCTCAGAATTAAACAAAAATGGCACAGACAAAAAATCTTTACCACCCAAATGGTTGTTACGAGTCCACACATTATATTAATTTCAAAATTTCATTAAAGACACAACCATAACATTTTTGTGGATCTTCAGTAGGCAAGGGCCAATTCGGGATGCCAACACTGTTCGGCACAATGAAGTCGTCGCTACACCTGTTAGTGGTGTCGATTCCGTATGAACTGAAATTGACCCTTCTTTTATTGATCTTTGCTTGTTTTTAGCCATAACTCTGAAACTTTAAGCTGTATATATTACAAACTCTACTTTTCTGCAATCCTTGTGGTTAGACAAATAAATAAGCATGGCATATTTGCAAAACTGATTGGCTCAGTTTAAAAAGTTGACCCCCTTGTACAAACTTTGTCTGGCCCCCTCTCATTAAGGCCACATGATGCCAATTTAAGATCAGTTTTCAGGGGTCCCTGTCAGTCTGTGAACCATATTTAATCACTCAAACCTTTTGTATTGAGATGGTACAAATGTCTGCTAGCTCCCGGGTATTTCACCGCCCTCCCTAATGTTTATTGTCGTCATTATGGAGCTAATGTATTGGACTTGATGGGCTCATCTTCGAAACCCAGAAAAGAAACAAAAGTGGGATTTCACGTGTGTTTGTGTCGCACAGCTCCGGCACTATTCAAGAAGGATTCAACGACGGGACCAAGTAACGAGATCGGATTATTTTTATGCCGTCAAAGTAGTGGGATTTTACAGAGACATGGTACAAATGGAGTGTTGTAGGAAACGTAACAGAAAAGCCAGCAGCTGTACCAGAAACGGTACCGCGCAACAACAACATCAAATAATTCAGTGGATGAGATGACCTCTGACTAGTCACCCAAAGACTTTTGACCCGAACTTTGCCAAGTCTTAAGGGAGGACAATTTTGCCAACAATATTGGGACGTGCAGAACAAGTGGGCAAAATCAACATCAAATAGGCAGCATTGGAATGCAACAATTCAAAAAGCTGATGGTCGCCCTGTAAACTTTGACTCCAATGACTCATCTGTCAGTCAAGGGCTAGACTCAAGAAATGGAGCGGAAAAGCTGATATTTTAAGGAGATCCATTAATTGTTCAGTTAGAGAGCATTTTACCGCACCCAAGTGATTATTGTTCCTTGTGGATAAATCTGTTTTTGTACAATAACACAACAATTTTTATGGAATTTACGTCATTTGAAACACCCAGATATTATACACTGATGACTGGTGGCATGCTGTTGTATTCATATCATTCTTTGTACTAATTTTTCCCATTGGTAAAATTACTTTATTGAGCTCTTTTTACTTCATATAATGACCAACACTAATTTAGGATAGCCTTAAATTTATTAGTTTCAATATGAGGTTCAGGAATATGTTTAGTTGAGTAGTGATTGTGTCATGATGATTATTTGTAGAATTGTTCCTCATTTGAACAGACCAGGGATAAAATTTGAGGAGGTTTAATATTTGGGAAGTAGAGATGTTAATTCTAAAAATTCTAAAATGTTGGTGGAAAATTGTTCTAGGTGGCGTTTAAATTTTCATCAAGCAGACCTATTCTGCAGAATTTGATCCCATACAATGGCTTATCCTTCTGCATAAGTAGATATGTTTAAAAGTTAACACTTAAAAGTATGCAATGAATGGAACATCTTTTCCCATGCCATTAAACATCCTTCCATTTATTGAAAAATTCACTTGATGTGAACCATCTTTTCCACATAAGACTGGTTCCAAATGATGTTGACACTATGAAACACAAAAAACAATGGAATATTGGTCACCCAAATGCCCTTCTACTCCCTTGTATTCTGTTGAAATGCTTCCTTGGATTACATACTTTCTAGTAATTTTCGTTTTCCTTCAGTTTTAAAACAAAGAAGAAGTATTCAGCAATAAACGGCACTTGAACATAGATTCAATTCAACAAGAAAAATTTCCAGGACTCGAAATCCGAAAAAAAAAAAAAAAACCCAAATAACGTGAAATTAAAACCACGGAAGGAAAAAAAAAGTAATTGACAATTGCAAGAGAAGAATACTTATTTTTCAGTAGAAGAAAATCTATAAAATCTAAACTGCATGTAATGGCAGAGGTCTGTTAATGGTCTGAATATTCAGTTTGTATATTGTTTATTGGCCCATGACTATTGCTCAACTAATATGAGATCACACCATGATGGATAGGCTGTGTCAAAGAGCACTCAAATGTTGTGCCCCCATCCAGGAAAGGGTATTGCAAAGGAGCGTGTCGCTTGGCCCTTGGCCGGCGGATGAGGGAGCGTCTTGCGCAAATATGGGAAAGCTCTGGTCAAAGATGAGTGTCAATAAAGTTTAGTGATCGTTGCATGGGATGAATGTACATCCTAATTAATTAATAGTGCCAATTCCGTCAACCGAAAACCCTTGCTTTATCCGCATATCGAATGCCCACTGTACACCATAAAACAAGCGCCAGATGATAGGAGCATATATTATATACACACAACATACACACAGGCCACCATTAAATGTACATCGCCCAATCAGTTCTCAAGAGAGTTGCGGGAAGATAGATTTTATCCCGAACACTAAGAAAAACAAAACATAAAAAATATATGCGGAAAAGCGATGGCACAGGAGACCCCAAGAGAGGGCGCCATAAGAGCGCTAGTTAGATGCTTATAGAGATGCTAGAGTACATTTTGACAGGGACTGAGAAAAACTTGTAAAGGTGCACGAGAGTTTTAACAATCGGTGTCATAGAAAAAATTGAAAGTACTGATTTGAGCTCCTGATGTAAGCTTTACATCAAAAATAAACCCCATCTGAAAAGGATCAAGCCGAGAAAGAAATGTTTTTTTCAAAAATTGTAAATTTCTAATTTCGTATAGAGCAAATACGAAATCAAGTATGTTTAATTGAAATACTAAGCAAAATATCAGGTTTAATCTCCTTTGTTCGCGTCTTTTAGGACTTCTGTAGCCAAATACAGGTAAGAAAATCTACGAGGTGTTAGCTAATGAAACTTACTATTATGACACAATTTTGGGTGCCTCAAAACCTCTTGTTGCACCTGTAAAATTAAAGTGCATGCCGCGTGAAAGGTAGTGTAGGATGGATACTCCAAATTTTTCCATTTCGATCTAACTACAATGAAACTTAACTTAATACTTAATTCGCTAAAATTGCAAAATTTGCATATATCTTGAAATGCACCATTCAGTTTATTGCCCCGTTTTAGAGTCTTATGTTTCAGAAATTATGATCCAGACAAATAGGGGGAAATCTAAAAGTTTTGTTTTTTAAAAAACCCAAAAAAAAATAATATTGGTAAAGGTAAATTTATCTTGTGCTACAAATTGCACCTGTCACAACGTTAAAGAAAAGATTGCCATATGATTCAGCGGTCTCTCAATTCAAAATCTTATTCTGGTCACAATGATTACAATTGTTAATCAGTTATGCGGTTTCACAGAGGACATGGGCTCTTGTATTTGTACAAGAGAAGATTTCAATAGTTCCCACAATGCATGCTTCCAATGGATGGTTTTGTACAGGTAATGATGTGTGTCGAGGGATGAAACTGGCCTAAAATTGACAAGTACTGTCACAAAACTGAATTTTAAGGTGTTTCATCTCTAACGACCACATGCCACCGGTACAAAAACTTCAAGGAAGAGGCAATTGCATTTGTGGGTAAGCTATGGTCTAGCTTCTCTTGCCTGTACCATTCTATTTGTCATACCATATACTGTAAAGTGGAAGGATTAATTTTCGACGCTTACATTAATTTTTGCGCTTTTTCTCCACGTCTGAGCTAGCGCGAAATTTAAAAACTCGGCGAAAATGTTTATTTTGGTGTAGGCTATGTAGGATAAGCTGAAAAGGCGAATGAAAAGAACACGCAAAAATGTAAATGTACAGAAGAAACGCGAAAAATTACACGCCGTGCGAAAATTATCACTTTACAGTAGGCACAACTAGACAACATGCTTTCAAACATTATTGTCTGTTGCTGTGAGATGATAGAAAATCAGACAAAAGAAAGACAAAAAAGAAACACAGGAGCTTAGAAAATCAGACATGACCATCCATCTGCCGTTTATGTTGCTAAACTACATGGAACTGGTGTCATTTGTTCTGCCAATTTGTTTATATTGTTCTATACATCGTTCACATTGTTGATGGATGTGGTGATCTTCACTTGTACATATGAAATATAGTTTGGGAATATAATGAGTATAAACCTGTATTGACATAACAAACGGGCAAAGGACAGGGTTAGTATAATATACCGGCTTATATGACCACAAAACCGGCATGTGATGCAAAGTGTAAGTGCAATAGCTGCCATTTGTCAGAAATTCCACTCAAACACCCTATTATTGCCAAGTCTTTGGTAAGGCGCTTGAAATTGTTTTAGGTGACACAGTTGCCTGGAAGACTTATGTTAAGAGCCTTTGTCTCAGAAAGACAAATTGAGTTAGATCCAAATGCAAGCACACAGATGCATCACATCATGGCAGATCAGCAGATTATTGCACTTACGACCTTGAACTCACATGATAAAATATAAATGGTCTTTTATACAAACGGGGGTTGACCAATTGGAGCAAAGTCATAGGTGATCACAATTGTGCTGCGAATCGGCCTGCCATTGATGTGAACTTGCCTGAAACACGGAAATAGTGGAAGGTTATTGGCTTCTGTTGAAGTTCAAATAAGAATGAACCTTAAATCTCTGGCAAGCTTGTAGTGAACCTTTTTTGCAACAAAGTTTGATTGAAGAATTTGGCCTGTAGATATGATCGACTTATACGATTAGACGGGACAACCACCAGAACACATATATTTTGTTGCCCAGATTAAAACTATCTGTATTATGAGATGTCTGTGGCATCAGGTGTTAGGTTCGATTAGATTGGGTAGAATAAGACGGTATGGTTGTGTTGTGGAAGGTTCTTGAAAAAATATATTTCTGTTGGTGATTCACAGTTGACTATTGCGGGGTCGTGAGCGGAGGAGGACCGGAAAGAAAAAATATTCCCGTCCAATGTTGATATCATTAGAAGACAGAAAAAAAATTCTCTTTATCCATTTTAAAAATCCCCTGAAATCCCTTGGGGAAATTTTGTTTATGATGTTTAAAAGTCGAACCTTTCGTTTCGGGAGTCCAGTAACTGTTAGCGGATAGTTCTTTTGATTATGCGGCTGCGAAAATGCGCAACTTTGCGAGGGTAGCTTACGCTTGCATTGATTGCGAGCGGTTTATACCTAAATGGGATGCGCGTTATATTTATCGCGTGCTCACATGGCGTAAGGGAGAACAATTTACAAAATCCCTCCGCAGCGGAAAGTGCAACACCTATATATGATATCAAACCTAGACATTTGAGCGTAATTTGGTAGTGTGGTGGCTGATATTTGTCCTAGAAATTTGCTTTTGGTATCATTCAGGTGGGTATCTTTCAATTAAACTTATAGGTAAAAATGGATGAGGAAACTGTCTTGGTGGTATGATACGGGCGACACATGTAAAACCGCCGATGTGAAACACCGATTATGTGGAGCTCAGGAGTAAAAGAGGATGTAAATTTCCACTCTAATTTGAAAATAAGAAAGACATGTCAATTAGACGTTCAAAGAAGATATGTTATAAGGACCATACCTCTTCAAAAAATGAAAAAGTACAAATGAGCAAGGCTGATTTTTAGTACAGAGCCCGAAATATTTGCATGTTTTCAAAACGTTCGCGCCTACCTAGTTGGTGTAACTCAGAATATACAAAAATGGCACATACAAAAATCTTTACCACCCAAATGGTTTGTTACTAGTCCACACAGTATGATTAAATTTCAAAATTTAATTTAAAAGACACAAACTCATCAACATTTTGTGACTTTTACATTTAGGCAAGGGCCAATCCGGACGCAAACCACTGTCTCGGCACTGACGTCGTCTGCCACACCTAGTATTTAGTGGTGTGATCCTGAATGAAAGGAATCACCCCTACTAAACTCCCAATAGACTTGTTATTTGTTGTATACAAATTGACCTCTCACCAAACGGCATTTGCGGCTATAAAGCGACTGGTTATTCAAAACTGAATTTTTATGGACATATTAAAAGGAAAAATACCAATTTAAACATTTTAAACAAAAATGAAAAAGTCTATGATGAAGGCTGTTTTTTAGCTAAGGGACATCTAAAAGATTGCATGTTTTCAAAACGCCTACACCTGTTGAGTGTTTATAATCAAACTAAAATTGTACAGTTTCCCCAAACCCCCTCAGAAAATTAAACAAAAAGGCACAGACAAAATCTTACCACCCAACTGGTTTGTTGACTAGTCCACACATTATGATTAATTTCAAATTTCATTTTTAAACGACACAACTCATCAACATTTGTGGCTCTCATTTAGGCAAGGGCCATATTCGGGACGCCAACACTGTCTCGGCAATGACGTCGTCTGCTACCACCAGTTTAGTGGTGCGATTCCTTTATGTTTATAACTGAAATTGACCCTGTGGTTATTGATCTTTGGCTGTTTTTAGCCGATAACTCTGAAACTTAAGCTGTATGTAGTACAAACTATACCTTTTCTGGAATCCTTGTGGTTGTAGACAAATAACATGGAAGACTTTCAACATGAGTGGATCAGTTTAAAAATTGGACCCTGTAGTACAAACTTTGTTTGCCCCTCTCCTTAAGGCGCCATTTACTGCACTTAAGAATCATGTTTCAGGGGTCCCTGTCAGTCTGTGAAATATTAATCACTCAAACCTTTTGTACTGAGATGTGTTCAAAGTATGCTAGGCTCCCGGGTTATTTCACATCCATTCCATATGCTTATTGTCGGTCATTATTTGAGCTAAGTATGGTGACTCTGCTTGGCTAATCTTTCGAACACAGAAACAATAAGTGATTTCACGTTTTGTTTGTGTCTCCAGCTCCGGCACTATTTCAAGAAGATTAACGACTGAACAAGTAACGAAGATCGGTATTGCGTCCATTAGTGGGGATATACAGAGCACTGGTACAAATGGAGATGTTGTAGAACCGTACCAGGGAAAAGCAGCAGCTGTACCAGAAAACTGTACCAGAAACAAACAACATCCAATACTTCAGAGGCATGATGATGACCTTCTGACCTTTAACCCCAAATGACTTTTGACCCGACCTTTGATAAGTCTTAATGGAGACAATTTTGCACATATAGTTGGACGATGCAGAACCAAGTGGGCAACATCAAACATCAAATAGCCGCATTTGGAATGCAACATTCAAAAGCATGATGTCGACCTGTAAACTTTTGACTCCAGATGACCTGCAAATATGTCATGTCAAGGCTAGGCTTCAAGAAATGGAGCGGCAAGATGAATATTTAAGAGTATCCATTAATGTCGATTCAGTTAGGAGAGCATTTTCCGTCACCCATAGTGCTTATGTTCCATTGTATACATCTTTGTTACAACACGAACAATTTTTAATGGATTTACTGTCATTTTGAACAGTATTATACACTGATGAATGGATGCCCATGCTTGTTGGTATTCATATCCATCTTGGTACGTCATTTTTCCCCTTGTAAAATTACTTTATTTGAGCTCTTTGTAGCTATCATATAATGACCACACTTAATTTAGGAACCTTAATTTCTAGTTCAATCTGCAAGGATTATAGTTAGTAGTAATTTATGCTTCATGATTGTTATTGTAGAATTGCTTCGCATTTGAACAAGATCCAGGAGTAAAATTTTGATTGAGTTTCAATATTTGGAAAGTAGAAGATGTTAATTATTAAAATTTACAATGTTGGGTGGAATAATTGTTCTATGGGAGTTTAAAATTTCCATAAGCAGACTATCTGCTCAGAAGTTCTATCCCATACCAAGGGCATATCCTTCTGCAAGAAGTAGATTATGTTTTAAAAAGTAACACTTATAAAAGGGTCTTGCACGCATGGAACCATCTGTCCATGCCATTAAAACATCCATGCCCATTTATTGAAAAATTATTCACTTGAGTGAACCATCTTTTCCACATAAGACTTGTTCCACTGAGGTGAAACTACTTGTGTAACACAAAAAATGGATCATGTGTTCCACCCAAAACTGGCCCTTCTACTCCCTTGTATTCTGTTGAAATGGCTGTCCTTGGGCTATTATCAGACTTTCCTAGTAATTTTCGTTTTTCCTCAGTTTTAACAAAGGAAGTCTTTCAGGCATATAACTGCACCTTGGACCATAGATTCAATTCACACAAGTAAAAATTTCAGGACTCGAAATCCGAACAATAACGTGAAATAAACCACCTGGAATAAAAAAAACGATTAATTGAAAGGCAAGGAAGAATACTATTTTTATCAGTAGAAGGAAAACTTATAAATCTCTAAACGGCCATTGTAATGGCACGATCTGTTTAAATGTCTGAATTTTAGTTTGTATTGTATTGCCCATGCTATTGCTAACTAATATGAGATCCAACCAAGATAGTCTTGTCAAAGACGCCTCAAAAACTTTTGTCCACCATCCATGACAGGATGGACAAAGGCGCGTTGTCGCTTGGCCCTTGGCCGAGCGGAGGGAAGCGTCTTTGCGCATAGGGAATAGATCTGTGCAAGCATGATTTGTGTCAATCAAAGTATTATGTGATCGTTGCATGGGATTGATATGTAATCCTAATTAATTATAGTGCCAACATTATCCGTCAACCGAACCCTTTCTTTATCCGCAATAAGAATGCCCGACTGTAACATAAAACAATTGGCCGCCAGATGAGATGATAGTAGCATCTATTTGTATCACAAATCATTACACAGGCAACCCATTACATTTACATCGCCCAATCAGTTCTCAAGATAGTGCGGAAGATTTATCCCGAACAATAAAGAAAACAAACATACAAAATATATGCGGAAAGGCGATGCACGTAGATCCCCAAGAGAGAGGGCGCTAAGAGTACATTCTTGACAGGGACTGTAGAAAACTTAAGGTGCAACGAGAAAATTTACATTCAGGTGTCCCTAAAAAAATTGAAAGTACTGTTTTTGCCCTGATGTAAGCTTTCCATCAAAAATACCCCATCTAAAAAGGTTTATTAAGCTGGGGGTGGAAAATTTTTACTTTGGTACAAAAAATTGTAAAATGTTCTAATTTAGCTATAGGAGCAATACGAAATCAGCTATGTTTTAATTGAATATAAGCAAATCAGGAATTCCTTTTTCTCTCTTGTGAGCATTTCTGTAGCCAAATACAAGTAAGAAATCTACTGAGTGTAAGTCTATTGAAAATTAATATGACCAATATTTGGTGTGCCTCAAAATCTCTTGTTGCACCTTTAAAAAGTGCAATGACTCGTTGAAAGGCTAGTGTAGGAGACTCCAAATTTCCATTAGCTAAATAACTGCAACTTAAACATTAATACATTAAATTCGAATAAAATTGCCAAAAATTGCATATATCTGGAAATGCACCATCAGTTATTGCCCAGTTTGAGAGTCTTCTGTTCAGAAATGATGATCAGACAAATAGTGGAAATCTAAATTTGTTACAATAATATTGTTAAAGGTTAAATTATCTTGTGCTCCAACTTGCACCTGTCACAAGTTAAAGAAAAGATGCATATGATATCAGCTTTCCTCTCAATTCAAAATATTATTGTGGTCAATGATTAAAGTTATTGGAGTTATGATGTTCACAGAGGCAGGGCTGTACCAAGAGAAGATTTCCAATAGCTTTCCCACAATGCATTGCCTTCCAATTGGAGGTTTTGTACAGGTACTGTGGGTCGTTTAGTATGAAAATGGCTTAAATTGACAGGTACTGATCACAAACTTGCACTTTAAGCGTGTTTCATCTCTAACGATCCACATGCAACCTGTACAAACTTACAATGGCAGGCAATGCATTGTGGGAAGCTTTACTGGTATCTTCTTTGGCTTGACCATTCTTTTGTCACCATATAAAACGGTAAAGTGGAAATTTTCGCGCTAATTAATTTGTTGCGGCTTTTCGCGCACTGCTGAGCTAGCGCGAAATTAAAAACTCGCGAAATGTTTATTTTGTGTGTAGGTCTATGTAGGATAGCTGAAAAGGCGATTGAAAAACAAGCAAAAATGGTAAATTACAGAACGCGAAAAAAAGTTACACGCGCGAAAATTATCACTTTTACAGTAGGCACAACTAGACAACATTGCATTTCAACATTCTGTCTGTTGCTGAGATGAGAAAAATCCGACAAAAGACCGAGCTAGAAAATCAGACCATGAATTCAATTTCTGCAGTTACTGTCTGCTATCCTAAATGGCAATGTCGTCTTTCGCTGTCCCATTTTGTTTATATTGTTCTATACACCGTTCACACATTGTTGATGGATGTGGTGATTGTCACTTGTACATATGAATATAGTGTGAATATATATTATATATAAATCTGTATTGAATAACAAAAGGGCAAAGACAGGGTATTAGTTATTAATACAGCTTCTGACCACAAACCGTCATGTGAATGCATAAGGTTGTAAGTGCAATAGCTGCCATTGTCAGAAATTCCAATCAAACACACTATTAGCCAAGTCTTTGGTAAGTGCTCTTGAAATTGTTCGTCAGGTGACACAGTTGCCTGAAGAACTATTGTAAGAGCCTCTGTCTAAGGAATGATAAATTGAGTTATCCTAATACATGGCAGCACACGATGCATCACATGGCAGATATTACATTTACAACCTTGTTGAACTCACATGATTTAAAAATGTCTTTTATACAAACTGTGTTGACCAATTGAGCAAATCTAGGGATCCAAAATTGTGCTGCCGAATCTGCTTGCCATTTGATGTGAACTTGCCTGACAAACAGGAAATAGTGGAAGGTATTGGGCTTCTGTTTGAAGTTCAAATAGAAGAACCTTAAACTCTGGCAAGCTGTAGTGAACTTTTTTGCAACAAAGTTTGATGAAGATTTGTGCTCTTGTAGCTAATTTTGATCGCCTTATTATCGATTAGAAGGGGACCAACACAGAACAACCATATATTATGTTTTGCCAGCATAACTTGTATGATAGTTGATAGTGGCAGTGTGTTTAGTTTCGATAAGATTTTGGTAGAATAAGGGTATGGTGTTTTGGAAGGGTTCTTGAAAAAATAATGTCTGTTGGTGGGGATTCACAGTTGACTATTAGCCGGGTCCGATCGACCCCGCGAGGAGGACCCGGAAAAAAATATTCCGTCCAATGTTTTGATATCATTCGAAGCAGGAAAAAATCCTCTTTAACCCACTAAAAATCCCCTGAAATCCCCTTTGGGGAAATTTTGTTATGATGTTTAACAAGTCGAACTCTTTCAGTTTTCGTGGAGTAACTTTAGAGGAATATTTTTTGATTATGCGGCTGCGGCAAATCGAAACTTTGCGAGCGTAGCTTAACGCTTGCATTGATTGCGCGCGTTTTATACCATAAATGGATGCGCGTATATTACCTCGCCTGCTGGAACAGGCTAGGGACACAAGTACAAAATCCCGCCGCCGCGAAAAGTGCAAAAACCTCTATATGCTTAAAACCTAGAATGAGCGTAATTTGTAGTTTTGTGGCGGATATTGTCCTAGAAATTTGCTTTTGGTATCAATCATGTCGTATTCTTGCAAATTAACTATATTTAACAAATGGATGAGAAACTGTCTTGGTGGTATGATCGGCGACCACCCTGTAAACAGCCGTGAAACCCGAGTATGTGGGAGACGCAGGGAGTTTAAAAAAACAGGATGTAATTTTCAAATCTAATTTGAAAAAGAAATGACATTGTCAATCTAGGTTCAAAGAAGATATTTTAAAAGACCATGAATTCATAATTCTCTCCTGCAAATTTCATTGATCTAAGTAGGGCAGGGGCAGAGAAGAGGACTACAGACAGAGAGCACAAAAGCATGTGTTTTCAAATAGGCAAATTATTTGTACTGTGCCCCTTAATGTTGATATTTTGTCCGCAATTTTAGCCATAACAGTCTTTTGGGGTTTTTGGTATTTTTTTTTAAATTATTATAAATAACCTGAAAAGAGTAGCCTACAAGGCTTCCACTAAGCTACATTTTGGTAAGTTTTCATTCATAGACTTTTCTTGAAAAAAAAATAGTGAGAAACTCATGGATTCTTGGAAAATGGATGGGGAAGGATATGTTGAGGGGGGGGTGAGGCTTTCAATTGACTGATGAGCCGGGGGATAAGTGATAACAGGAGCTTAAAAAGTCTTGACTCTAACCCGGGTGTGAGCATGGAGGGAGCGGTGGGGAGTGTTCCAACTATTTTTTTCTCAAGATTGTAGGCTATAATCTGTTCAAATGAAACAATGAACATGAGAATTACATGGATACTTTGAAGCCCGAAAATAAATTACCACTATTTATTGTGAGCTATTTTGTTTTCACACTTGAAAAAAAACCTTAAATAACAAACAAAATCGTCAACCCATACTCAGTTTTGTTTTTTTTGTGGTGTTGACACCAATCAAATTGTTTGGCAACTCTAACCCTAAAACCATGATAAAACCCTATCCTATATATAAACTCTAAACCTAACCTAAACTCTAACCATAGGCCTAACCGGTGAAACTAAAAATTGATCTTAATGATAAATTGTTCTGCTTCAAATTAAATCAATTGTTCTTTTAACAACTCGGAATAGCGAACCTTTTCAGAAATTCGAATAAAGAACACAATATCTGGTTTCGGAATATAGGGAACCCTTTATCTTAATCGACAAAAAAAAACCATTTTAATATTCGGAAAACCAAACTTTTGAAAATTCGGATGTGCGAACCTTTTTAAGATTCGGAAAGCGAAACCTTTTTAAAATCGGAATAGCGAACTCTATTTTCGGAATAGCGAACAGTTTTAAAAGGATTTGGAAAAGGGTACATGCTAAACGCGCTGTTCGGAAAACGAATCTTCGGAAAATGAAACCTTCGGAATACGAGAGGACCCGGAACAACGAACCTTCGAGTAAAGGAGAGAACTCTAAGAAATTTTCCTAAGCGCAAACACAGCTGCGGTATGATATTTATATAAAATTATATCCCTGGCAAAATAAGTTCAGGTTTTCGCTAGGACCTCTGTATGTATAGCATAAGAACCGGATGATGATTAGCAATGTTTATTCCAAGGATATAGACCTGCAGGATCAGAAAATGCTGGGGTGGGGAGGGTTATGCTCTCTAGGGGGGACCCAGCCTACAGGGCTGTTGTGCAAAAAAGGTAAAAAACAAACAAACAGGTTCAGTCAAGAAAATGGTTCCTTGTAGAACTGTTACTGTAAACCTAAAACACTTACTAAAGAGCCCTTACACTTTCAGGTTCTTTGTAGAACCATAAACAAATTTAAAGTTCTTCTTAGAAATCGGTGGTTTCTTATAAGGGACAAAAAGGGTTCATTCTTTAGTTTAGGGACATAACTATTTGAACAAAATGATTTTTAAAAAGTTTCAAAATCAAGAAAGTAATCCAAGCTAAACCAAAACAAAAATCCTATAACATCAAAATAGCCAACAAATTAAGAGGACCGTAACAAAAAGGGGGATGGAAAAAATCACATCACAAATTCCGAAAAAAAAACTAACATTGGACTTTCTCTTATTTCAAATTCTCCTCTTGTCGGAAATTGCGCGTTACGCTTTTGCAATACCCATATCTTGGCGCAAGGCCATGCGCGAGAAATTGAGGAAAATAAAGTACCGCACTTAACAACGCAAGAGCATTGTCCACGCGGCATCCCGAATATCGGTAAGCGAAAATTCCCATTTAATCCCAAAACCCCTTTTTAAATGCGTATAATATTTTTCCCCAAAGTGGATTTTGGATTTGTGATATGTTATTAGACAACTAGCCTGCAACAATGATGCAAAAATATGGCGGGAATATTATTTCCGGGTTTGGGTGTTTTGGGGGACCTAACGACCCGTATATATGGTTTAGAACGCGTGTATGGACGGCCCAAGAGGAGGTCTAGTATTCGTCCCAACATGCAATTCTTCCAAAACAATTATGCACTGGTTGTCACATGAGTTTAATGTGACAAAAAGGATTAAATTGAACGAATCCACCCCAATCTTGCAATTGAAGTACTTTTTTCACTATAAACTCCGGTGATAGCAGGTGCAAAATGGTTTTGGAAGAATTGCATTGTGGGAAGAACACTATACCTCCTCTAGGATGGCCTTGTCCCAAATGGAAGCAACCCAAAAGTAGAAAAGGATTTCTGTTGGTTGCTCTCTTGGATGGTGCCGTCTTACAATGATACTGCTGTATTAACACTTCAGTACTCCGCTGTACCCCATAATAAAAACAGGGTATGAGTTGTGTAACAGTGAGCTAGTCAATTTGAAGGAATATCTCACTGTGAAGACTTCGGTGGTATTCTGAAAGGAGTCGAACTTTAGACCTGGGCTTAAACCAGGGTTAGTCCTACATGGAGTGGACATTTTTTACTTTAAGAATACCATGAATGTTAAAATGTAACAATTGAGAAAATTCCTCATGGATAGCGTTTGGCCCATCCATGAGGAATTTTCTCACCATTACGGCCATTTTAGAGATGTTGGAAGGAAAAAAGGTCTCCATAGCTAAACCTCATGGAGTAATGTCTTGTGATACAGCAACAATTGTTGAAACAGAGATGATGCAATTATTTAGGGGGTGTACATGTAGCAAAATCGATACATTTTTATACTGCATTGTGGCTTTCAAAGGTTTCAAATGTTGCAAAAATATATATTTTGGTGAAAGATTGTTGATATAAACTTACTGTTTTGGTGTCATTGCTTGCAGATTGACACAGGGGTACTTGTGGGTGTGTGTGCGCTTGTGTGGGTGAGTGAGTATGCGTGTGTGTGCAAGTTTGATGACCTTAATGAGCTTTTACTCTGCACCACATTGACCATTAAAACTTTGTGCTCAGCTACAATGATAGAACATTTGGACCACTACCATTTGACCTTATTGCAGGAGGTCATTATGATAATGAGCTCATTTGCATATTCAGTTTCAGATTTGTTCCATTCATCTGGAACTTGGTTAAAATGATCCTTGTACATCAGACATATGCAAAAATCAGAAATGAGGTTATCCAAGGTCAAATGCCATCCAAAAGTCAAGTGTTATTATGTTATGTCCCCATTTGCAACCACGACAACAGATGACAATCGTTCTGGGGAATGCGGTATTTTTTCTGTGTTGAAGCTCTTTGTTAACCTGTGAGAGCTTACAAAATTGACAAGTGTTGTCAACATGTTTGTAGTTGAATGTAAATAGTTTAGACATTTTAGGTAACAAGTGGGTTGATTTGTGGTTTTGTGTGAGTGATTGTAATATTTGTGGTGGCCCACCGGTTGTTGTAGAAGTTGGTCAAATTTTAAAAAATATTTTTTGACCACTAGTCAGATTGCAAGTTTATCAGGACGTGAATACTTGAAAGGTATTTATAGCTGCTTAATTCACATGCATTCAATACATACAGACTCGCACATGTGCACATGCACACACACACATGCACAGCCATATGCCCTCTTCACATACACCCAACACATACACACCTAATACAATATTAACAAGTACATGCGAGGTAGTGGCCAATAATATGAAAGTTTGTGTTTGTATAAACTTTTGCTCTCAAGACAAAGAATTTCTAAATCATCGGCAGAGAGACTTTGTTCCAAGTTTGTAACTTTTCAAACATGTGATGTCAATTTTGATGACACATGCTTGCATAATATAAGGTTTAAAAACTTGAAGTTTGTGACTTTTCAAACATGTGACATTAAAAGTTGATGTCCCAAGTGCAACGAGAGATTTCACATATCAGGTGTCCCTTAAAAAATCGAAAGTTCTGATTTTTGCCCTGATGTAAAGCTTTCCATCAAAATATCCCCATCTGAAAGGATTAAGCTGAGAAATGTTCCTTTGGTACAAAAATTGTGAAATTTCTGATTTCGTATAGGAGCAAATACGAAATTCAGCCTATGTTTTACATTGAAATATAAGCAAATCAAAAGCACCTTTTTTCTCTCTTTTAAGACATTTCTGTAGCATAATACAAGGTATAGTAAGAAATCTATCGAGTGTCCTATCTATTTGAAATTACTATTATGACACAATATTTGGGTGCAAAATCTCTTGTTGCACCTTTAAGATTATAAACTTGGTATCCCAGTTTATGACATTTCAAATTTAAAAATGTAATGCAAAAGTTGATGACCCAGTGCCAGTGCAATGTAAGGTCATGAACTCCAAATTGGGCAAGAGTTCTACATGTAACAAATTCTTTTTTATTTTTGGCCTTAGAGTTAGGGTATTTGTTAATGTTAGGCCATAAATAGAAATAATTTATTTCCTGTAGAATTTTAAAGAGTGGTACATATGGAGCTCTTTCCCAGAATTGAGTCGTGTTAATGCTGCTGAAGGTTTTTTAGTGAAAACAATTGAAAATGCCAATAGGTGCAATCTGGGTGTTCCGTAAGGTGACCCCATGTGACCTACTTTTTTCTGACACACTTAAGAATTCGGAAACCTTAACAGAACAAAAATGTGGCTTATTCCGTGAAGGTTTTCCGAATATGTAAGTGTGTCAGAAAAATGTGAGTCAAATGGGTTACCTTTTGGAAACACCTGTACAATCTTTGTGTTGAGGACAAACGTTTATTTTATTTACATGTCAGCTGAAAAATGTTACAAAATAAGAAAATTGTGTGAATTTTAATAAAAGGAAGAGGAAATGTTATTTCTTGTAATGGTTATCAAACAAAAAATGGATTTCCCAAGACAATGTACTATTTCAAGATTGAACTACTTCTGTGTTATTTTGGCCGTTATGTTAAGATACTGCAGATGTATTTTTTTATGCATTCATATGTTAGGATAGTGGGATTCAATTTTTCTGTTGATGTGACTTATTACATGTATTTTCTGTTGCCAAATTTAGATCAAATTCTGTGAAACAACTTAAAGAGACATGAGGAGATTTCCAGAAAGAATTGCCCCCAATTTTTTTCCAGCCCGGGTTTTTTGCATATTTGGAATTCTTTCCAATGTAATTAGATCACACCTGAAGTGAATAAGCCGAATACGCCGTCTCTATGTAATAATATGATTTAGTACTTTCTGTCGTGCATGACAGAAAGTCAAAGCACGGTGTTCTATGGGGACAATTACGATAGTCGGACAAGTTCAAAACAAGGTTTGCTGTTTCTTTTGTACTTGTTTGTCCAATAAACCTTCGGAAAGTTCTTGGTAGGTGGTCTACAATCAATCTTGTGCAATTTGAGAGAAATTTGTATCCTAAAAAAAATCTCCTCCTGTCACTTTAAGGGTGGTTCCATAAGTAACTAAAAAGAAACTAAATAGGGTTAAAGTAATTCTTGTCAACATGTGGTCATACTAAATTAAATTTAAACCAATAGTAGGTGTCTTTGTCTTACGTTCCCAGAGATTTCAGTTCTCTGATACACAAAAATAATAAAATGCAGGGGTTTTCATATTTTTACATTTTGAATTATTTCTGGCAAACCATACATTCTGTTTTTTATTTTCTTTGCAGATTATGAAAGCAGGTGTACTTTTACTAAATTTTCTTGCAATACCTATAACTTAACACTAACTGATGTTAGTTAGTTATACCAAAGTTTTAAATCCGGTTTTGTCCCCGTTAACGAGGATGGCCGGATACACCTCACTCAGTAATACTGCTGTGTGAGGATTTATTGGAGCAAAAGATAATTGACCGGATGCCCTTCCTGACGTCAATCCACAGTTTTCGACGGTGGGCCTAGCCTTTGGGCAACCACGCCCACCATGCAAGGCAGCATGTGCTGGATGACGCCCTTGTAGGTAGATATTCTTTTTCATTCTACCAGGATAACCAACTACCCTCCTCATCAGAAATCCGATGGGGGTGACGGTTTAGCCGCCGACAGGTAGTACTGGTTACCAGGATACCAGTAGCAGGCCCTCAAAGGAAACCTGACCTTAGGCAATTACATAAAATTTTGGGCAAAAGCAATTTTCCGTTAAAAATGGCATACGAAAAACAAAATGTTGGGTCCACGTGGACCCCCCCTCCCCTTTTATACACTTAAGTGTTAAGATATGGACATTTTTTTTAAAAATGTGATTTTAACAACATTTTTGGTAAAAATGCCTATATATTGAGGTGTGGATATTTCCATGTTACCTACAGCAAGAGTACACCTGCTTTTATAATCTGCAGAAAAAATGAAAATAGGATGTAGGGTTTGCCAGGAAAAAAATTCAAAATATGAAAATATGAAAAAAACCTGTATTTTGTGATTTTTGACATCCAAGTTAAAACCAACAGAAAGGTAAAATGAAGACATATACTTTTTGGTTTTAAATTATTTCGATATGACCTCGAGTCATATTGGGAAATATGATCTTTAGACCCCCGAAAAAGAAGTTTGGCACAGCCGCTGGTGACACATATCCTAGGCCTCTTCTGTCAGTTGTTTTTAGACATTTTGACATTTTCAGGGATTCCCTTTTTAAGATTGCAGAACTCTGGTTGCTAAATACTTTTTCCCTCTGAGATGATTTGAATGTTTGAAAAGTTTGCAGACAGTTTATCACAAGTTTCAGGACAACGCATAGTTTCGGAAATATCATTTCACTGCAAAGGAAGCACATATGTTAACATTGTACATTGCTCAACTCACTCAAATGAATAAAAGTTCCTGACAGAGAGCGCAAATTGTGCGATATCACATCTTGTTGAAGTAATCGGTTCTGTAGTATATGTAAAAGACCTTCCTTGTCTGGCTATAAAGGTATATAGGCTGTTATTCCTGAAAGGAGACTAACTTTATACCAGGTTGAAACCAGGGTTATCCTACACGAGGGACCTGTTTTTCTTTAAACATGGCTGTGAAAGTTAAATGTAACGGTGAGAAAATTCCCTCATGGATTGGCTGGAACAGCCCACCCATTGGGGAATTTTCTCAACCTTACAACACCCTTTTAGAGTATGTTGTAGAACAAAGGTCCCCCTTGTAGGACTAACCCCTGGTTTTAAAAACCCTGGTCTAAATTAGTTCCCTTTCAGAAATACCAGCCATAGTCTTTACTTGCACAGTGGTTGCCTGCTTCTACCTCTATTTGCCACTATTACCACAGCCTTTCATGTTTGGCAAGGGGGGAAACCCATCAAAACCAGTCTCGTTCCGTGCTGGGCGCTGACATTTTGAATATTGCACGGAATATTATTAGTTTGGGTGCTTGTAACACACATAATGTCAATTCGATACAAACAATCCGCCAATATCAGTTGTTGGATGTTGGGTGCTATGGGGTGGTTAAATTTTTTGTCCTACCCATGGCAACAACGAATGAAATGACACTCAGTCGTCTTTGCTTTAAATAAACCGCTCAATGAATACATCTTTTCACCTAGCGCGCTTGCTTATGAGAAAAAGAGTATCTGAGCACATGATCTCAGGTACACTATTATTACACCTGGCCAACCTCTACACATACATTAATTTGTATCACTACCCGATTAGTGGTAGATGTAAGCGGGAAAGCGGCGCCCACATTATGTGGGAAGAAGCGGAGGCAGCCATTGCTTTCTAGTTGGTTGGTACTCTAAGTTTTCTTGTGGTCGACAACATGCGACGACGGGTGTATTTTCTAACGATTACGTAACGTTTGCCTCTCTATCTATATAGAACCTCTTTTTGGTGTTTGCCAATGAAATCTGCTTTGAACTTCTCTACTTTCAATCTGTATGAAATTCTTTGGTGTAATGCCTCCATTCATATTTAACAATGGTCCAATCAGGTCAAAGTCTGTATTTCTAAGGCTGATATTTCAGGGGAAGTCTATAGACCTGGGTTTAAACATGAGTGGAGCCTTTTCCCTTTCAACATACTCTGAAACGTGAAGTGTGCTGCAATGGGTGAAACAAAGTCTCATTGATGGACCGTTCCAGCCCATCCTGAGAAACTTTTTCTCCCGGCTTGGATTCTTTCATTGTGTACAAAATCAAAATCTTATTTTGTCGAGCATCCCGGCACATTACACTTTAACCAATCACAGTCCGTGCCTTGCGGATTGACAAGCCTTGACATGCATGCAATTGGTCGCCTAATTCTGATTTCTGTCCCCGACTATAGTTCTAACCCTATACTTTAACCTGTAGCACATCAATGGCAGATTTTCTCTGTACCCTTAATCATAACCTGTTTCTGCCCGACTAACGTTAAATGGCCCTAGACCTAACCACTTTTAAGCTTTTTTTTTTTTTCTTTGGCTCATATTGAGGCTGTACCACACCCAAAACCTTGGGTTTTAATAACAGGGCACACTTGATTGACCGTTTTCATCTTGCCGGACCTTTGAAGGCATTTGAATGCCATTGGCCGTACTTTTCAAGACTGCCATTGGATAGATAACATCAGAGATACCACATATCAGACCCTTCAATGCAAACCTCTTTAGTGCAATTGTTTCCATTTGAACAATCAGTTTTGTGATTTTTTCCAACACGATATGTAAGCACTTACCCACTCATTAAAATCTCACTCTTTTTTTTCTTTTTTACAATTTCAAGACTTTGTTTTGACCTTTTGAAGTGAGCCTTCACTTGCTGCTTGTGCACACTAGCAGCGGTTCGGCCAGCCTCATGTAGTATAGCAACTCACCAAAAATGTCAAAGAAATCACAGCAATCGGAGTGCAAACCACACAAATCCAATTTGGTTGTTTGATGTGGGGCGGTCATGGTGTTCCCATGACCCACATCGACCTCGTCCTCGTTCTTTTCATACAAAAAATTTCAGAAATAACCCTTCCATTGAGTGATTCGTCAACTCCACGTTTTTTTGGGAATAAGAAAATCTTCCTTGACAACATATAAAAAAATTAGATGTTCGTCAAGATTTCGCTTTTACGTACTAAACCAATGGCGACGTCTGAAATTGGGATTTTCTTGGCCGCCCTCCCCCCCTGCACACTATGCATGTATTTGCAAAGACAAAAATCTGAATAAATGAAATAAATTTTAATATGCATGTATGCTAGATCGTCATATGAGTGCAACAAAGGAATCGTAAATGTAATAGCTTGCCATATGTCAGAAATTCCCATCACACTATTCTGCCAAGTCTTTATTCAGTGGCTTTTGAAATGGTTCTTCAGGTGACAGTCGCCAGAAGAACCATTTCAAGAGCCACTGACTTAAAAAAAAATGGTATAGTTCCCTAGTACATGCCGCACACAGAATGTATCCTCATGGCACTATTGCCTTACGACCTTCTTTCACTCACAACGAGAATATTGATCGCCCTTTGTTCCGTTTAGCACTATCCTTTGCTTATGAAATACGGGGTGGTAAATACTGGCAGGAATGTGTGAAATTAAACTTGTATTTTTCTTTTTTTGTAAAGAGAACTGTGGCGATTTAATTGCATGTGTGTGTGGTCAAGCAGTATCAATAATTACAAACAGTTTATATTTTCCCTGGTATTTTATGTAAATTGGTTTCAATATCAGTTGGGTATGATGAATTGACATCAACAGTATGTAATCTGGAACAATTTTATACTTTACAATTTTAATGGTTCATAATTTTGTCAACTTGTAAGGCCTTGCTTACTTTGCTCTGATCACTGTAGAGAGCATATTCTAAGTGATGACTGTGATTTGTTAACATACATTTTCCAGAAATATCAACAGAACAACACCAAGAATAATATGTGAGACAGAGGTATGGGGCTGAGAAACTACTGCAATACAACTTGTGATATGGCGTCATTTTAGAGCTTCTGGAACATTATACATGTATGTCAACCAGTGTTGCCAAATCTGCACTTAGTTGGCCCCCACTGTGTTACTTGGGAAGGCTTCTTGTGACCGTCAAAACTTTTCGCACATGATTTTGGTGTGAATTTTTGATGCGAAATGTATGGAATTGCCCACGACTTTTAAGCAATTTGGGCGACTTTTTCAACCCCATTTACCCAGGCAAATTATTTTGTGCAACCCTGATGTCAACTACACCTGCTTTGTGAAACTAAGATGTTCCTCCTATTCTGTACAGTAATCATCTCCTTTCAAAAGGTGGTTTTTTCACGGCTTTTTCTACAGTGTATCCCAGAATGAATAGCACATTAGGGTTGATACTTTTTAACAAAAATATTTTTATTTCGTTTATTTTTTTGTTTGGTTGCATGTTTAAATTATGCTTTTTATAACCGTATTTTGTGAATCAGCATGAAAAATGCATTCAAATTAGTAAAACAAACAAGCCTAGTCTAGGGTCTGTGGTTTTAGAATGGCTTCCCGAAATACTCTTCTGAAGCTTTCTCAAAACACTATAGTGCTTTTAACTTTCTTCAAGTCAGTGAACGTCAATGTGTTATGGGCAGTGGATGCAGCATTATAGTAGGATTTGTTTTATTTTCCTGTCAATTCATTAAAAGTTTTTTTGGGGCGTGTCGACTATTCCATTCATTCTAGAGGTTGTATACTTTACCCAATCAATAATATAATGCATGTCACTATACGGATAAGATTAATGGCCATAAATGTCCCGTTTTCCACTAAGACAATATTACAAACATGCACTGAATAAATTCCCAACATCAAACTTCACAACTCTGAAGCAGTCAACATAAGAAAATGATACGAATAAGTAAATGTTACTCACCAAAGTTCTTTTACTCACTAATGAATACGAAGACAACTGACCACTTTTACATTTATTCATCTTGGTTCGAAATAATATTTGACAAGCTTGTCCAACTTTAAGAAGTGTTTAAGTTTTGGTCACTCATAACAAACTACAATATTTACGTGGCCCTAATCCTCCTTTCATCCAGCCTTCGATGTTCATGACCTTTATCCTTCTTGATTGACGGCAACAAAGTGGTGATCGATAGTGTGTCTCGCACTTTACAACAATCTAGTCAAATTGAATCTGGTAATAAAGCCTGTACTATTTTTAGGGTGGGTACAAAAAAGTTATGTAAATGGGTTAAAGCATCATTTTTGTTGAACAAGTTGAGTATTGGGTGCCGCTGTTAGGTTTTTTTGATCTCAACGACATCAACCCTCCAATTCATTCTTACCATCACCATTCGTTACTATGACAGATAAAAGATTAGACTATAAATCACGGGCCGTTGATTCACAGCGCTAGCATACATAACGCGCAAAAGCAGACGCAAAATATCTGTCTGACACGATGGCGTCCACGATTCGAGAATCAAATGTCTCTGACTTAGGTGTTATAACTTATAGAGAATCTGCCTGGGTGAAAGGTTATGCATCTTCTGTCCGAGCTCTCGGAGCATTATTGAATAGCATTATCTCTAAATAAGCAAATTGTCACAAGCTGTGCATATAAGTTTGAATTTGCACTACGTATAGACCACCTTAATTTTCTCACCGGAGTCCCTCTTTAATGCTTTGCAAAGGCCTTAAAATGTAATGTAACAGAGCTGCTCTAGAGAAAATAGCGGGGGAGTCAACATGTGTCCAGAGAGTGTGGTTCATATATGTACCTTCAGATATACTTTCACAGCAGCGGTGAATTAACAGAGCTTCTCTTAGGATATAATGCCTCTCAACATGTCAAGAGTGTGGTCATATTCTGTATCCTTAATGCTTTCACAGCAGCTGTGATATGTACAGAGCTCTCTTAGGAGATAATGTCACTCAACAATGTCAGAGAGTGTTGGTGCATATGTATGTATCTGAGTATTTTCAACCACCAAAACAGCTGTGGATAACAGAGCTTTCTCTTCTCTAGGAGTAATGCCACTCAACAATTACAGAGAGTGTGGTGCATGTTATGTATCCTTAATGCTTTCATCAAGCCAGCTGTTAGATGTACAGAGCGTCTCTTAGGAGATAATGCCACTCAACAATGTTCAGAGAGTGTGGTGCATTTTATGTTCGCCTTAATGCTTTCACAGCAGCTGCAAGATGTAACAGAGCTTCTCTTAGGACTAATGCCACTCCACAATATTCAGAGATTGTCTATTGGTATCTTAGATTTTCACAGCAGCTGTGAGATTACAGAGGCTTCTCTAGAGATAAGGCCACTCAACAATGCTTCAGTGAGCATGGTGCAGATTATGTATCCTTAATGCTTTCACACACGGTGAATGTAATGTCAGAGCTTCTCTTTTGGTAGATAATGCCTATCACATGTGCAGGAGTGTGGTGCTTTGTATCCTTAATTACTTTCACAGCAGCTGAGAGATGTAATGTACAAGAGCTTCTCTTTAGAAATGCCACTCACAATGTCGAGAGGGTGTGGGCATATTATGTAGCCTTAATGCTGTGCCACAGCAGCTGTGAAATGTAATGTAACAGATCTTCTCTTTGGAGATAATGCCTATCAACACTGTTCAGAGAGTGTGGTGTCATATTGTATCCTTAATACTTTCACAAGCACTGTGAATGTAATGTAACAGAGCTTCTCTTAGGAGATATTCCACTCACAATGCTCAGTGAGCATGGTGGTTCATATTATGTATCCTTAAGGCTTTCACAGCAGCTGTGAGATGTAACAGAGCTTCTCTTAGTAGATACTGCCACTCAACAATGTTCAGGAGTGTGTGGTGCATATTATGTATCCTTACTGCTTTCACAGCAGCACTGTTAGAGGTAACAGAGCTTCTCTAAGGAGATAATGCCACTCAACCATGTTCAGAGAGTGTGTGCATATTATTTATCCTTACTACTGCTTTACAGGCGCTGTGAATGTAACACAGAGCTTCTCTTAGGAGAATATCCCACTCAACAATGTTCAGAGAGTGTGGTGGTCATGTTATGTATCCTTAATGCTTCACAGCAGCCTGTGTGAGGTTCTGAACATAGCTTCCTTAGGAGTTAATACCTCTCGACGACAAGTGTCAATAGAGTGTGGGTGTGTTCATGTTTTGTATCCTTAAATGCCTTTTTATTAGCAGAGATTATATTATAACATGTACTGCACAATACTGTTCATGGAAGAAAAGTACAAGTATTCATGAAAGTTACTTACAATTCAATGGTTAACTACACCAAGGTTTCTTTTTTCATGCAATGCACAAATTTATGAAGTGAATAGAAGAGGGCGGTTGGATATGTTGCCACTTTGTGAAAATAATGTGAGATATTTGTTTTGTTTG